>JAFMOD010000247.1:366541-376599 GCA_019802435.1 Corydoras maculifer
TTAAAGCGGAGCGCGGTCTGCTCTGCACCTGAATGAAGCTGAACCTCAGACAGAAGCGAGCCGGACGTTCCTCTGTGAGGAGTCAGGAACCGAGCTCCGAGTGAATCACTCACTCCATCTGATTCAGTTCAGAGGTCAGACAAAAGTATGAGGACACCTCCTCATTACACCAGAACCTTTAGAACATCTGATTCTGATCTGCTGCAGCTTTGATTGGAAATCCATCTGTCCATCATCTCCCACTTTATCCTCTATTAGGGTCGCAGAGGGGGGGGGGGGTTCCCCATGCCCATCCAGGGGAGAACGTTTCGGGCGCTGGGCAGATACACCCAGGACAGGGGGCAATCTATCACTGGACACACACTCACACACACACACACACACACACTTTATATGGGGCAATTTGGAGAACTCAATTGACTTGATCCATGTTTTTGGACTGTGGGAGGAAACCGGAGAACCCGGAGGAAACCCACGCGGACACGGGGAGAACATGGAAACTCCACTCAGATGGGGATTTGGGACGAATTTGTAATTATTTGTGTAAAACGTGTTGATCAGTCTGAAGGTCTAACAATAGCCCTATGGTTACAGGCGGGGGGGTGGGGGCGGGGCTTAAGGGGGGGGTTAACGATGGACCTCAAATTAAAATCCATTTTGTGATTTTTTTTTCAGAATACATGAACCAGAACGGCAGCGCCGCGCTCTCGGACATGTCCAACCCCGTCTACCAGCACCCCGGACCCGCGCGCTCGGCCCTGGACGAGACCGAGGAGGACTACCTGAACTGCTTCAAAGACCCCCCCCCAGAGGCCCCCAACCCCGGCCCCGAGTACCTGAACACCCCCGGGCCCCGGCACCTCTGCTCACCGTCCTCCGGCCGGCCGCTGCCGAACGGCTTCAACCCCCAGAGCAGCATGGACAACCCGGACTATCAGCAGGACTTCTGCCCTGCGGGGGGCAAGACCAACGGCTTCCTCCCTGCCGCCCAGAACTCGGAGTACATGGGCCTGGAGGTGCATTAGGTTCGGACTCTGTAACCGAGACGTGGCGGTTCAGTCGACGGAGGAGGACGTTGGGGGGGGGGGGGGGTTGGAACGTCACCTGACGGGTGACCTGGCGGCTGACCTGATGGAGGTATTTATGTTTTAAAGGTGTAGTCATGCGTTCAGGTGACAACATGCCACTTCTCCTTAAACCCACAGAGGCCAGCCATGAGGACGAGGGTCGATTCTGCCCCTAGTGGTCAAACTGAGAACATTCCCTCAATCAATCATCCAATCGGCATCAATCCGTATTCAGCCCGAGGGATCACGGGGGAGGGGGGGTAACACTGACATGTACAGGGTTACTGTAACGTCCACTTATTACCACTAGGGGGAGCATTTGTGCAGCTCTGATTGGGTTTTATTTCTTTGTCTATAAGTTTAAAATCAAAGATAAAGGTGAATGTAACGGTTCTGGTACTTAACGTCTTCTATTTGTGTATTATCTGTTCTTAGGACAGTTTTTAAAGGTGTTACTGCTTAATGCCCCCCCTGCCCCCGTCCCCCCAGACCTCAGTCTCCCTGATCCTTATATACACTTAAGGTTATAGATTTAAGGGTTTAAGACGCTTCTGTCCGGTCGATGCGACTGACTGCACCTTTAATCCTGAACCTCATCCCGACACTCGACCTCGTGTCCGGCCCCCTGAGCGTGCGGGGTCCGAGCACGTCCCGTACGGCGGTGAGGGGTCGGGATCGGACGCCTCGCGCTGCGTGTTGTAAATTCCACTCGTGCTCCTGTAGCATCTGTAGCTTCCATCCTGTTTCCTTTAATCTGCAGCTTCGCGTCTGCAGAACTCTGCGGCCTCGCTGTGAATGAATAAAGCCATCGCGGCCCGCTTCGTTCATGTCCGGCCCGGCCCGCGTGCCGTACGAGCACAAGTCTGAGGGACCGGCGTCCTCGCTGGAGCTTCTCGTACCGTGGACCCAACAGCCCGGGTGCCGCGCCTTCCCTTCACTGTAAATGGGTTCCTGTGGTGGCAGCCTCTTTGCACTCTGACCTTGATGCCGATCCGAACTGTTGGAGTTTGTGAAACTTTGGGGGAGGGGTCTCCGGACCGAACCGAGAGACGAAACGATGCAGCGTCGCTTCTCTGATTGATCTCCGGCCGACGGCGTGTTCTTGTCTTCGGTCTGGAACGGTCACTGCTGAACATCCCGCCTTCTCATTTCCCTCTTAACTCTTATTACTTTTAAAAAGTAAAGAAAATAAAGGGTGTTTTTTTTATTTCAGACCTTGTTACAGTTATTCATTCACATGGGATCATTTCGATTCTATTTTTTCTCCGTTTGCTGGTGAATCTGAAATTTTCTGCTTCAAACTAAATATTAGTTTCTAAATAAAGGCCGGGTGGCACGGTGGCTTAGTGGTTTGACACATTCGTCTCTCAGCACTAGGGATTCCCGGTTTGAATCCCCACCTGGGTGGAGTTTCCATGTTCTCCCCGTGTCTGTGTGGGTTTCCTCCCACAGTCCAAAAACATGGATCAAGTCAATTGAGTTCTTTAAATTGCCCCATATAGAGTGTGTCTGTGTGAGTGAGTGTGTGCCCAGCGATGGATTTGGCGTCCTGTCCTGGGTCTATCTGCCCAGCGCCTGAGACGTTCTCCCCTGGATGGACATGGGGAACCCCACCACGACCCTAATAGAGGATAAAGCGGGAGATAATGGATAAATGAATGATAAATAAAGGCCTTAAGTAGAAGGAAACTAAAATATTTTACGTCATTGACGTTAAAAATAATTCAGGCTCTGTGTAATAACTGCTATTGGACACGAGATGGCGCCAAAAGCTAGAGAATATTGCAGCGGTTGATTTAAACGTCAGTATTTAAAATCCTCCAGTTCAAATGGATCATATTTAAATCCAAATGACATTTTATTGCGTCAAATATCGTGAAGAAAATTAATATTAATCATTTGTTTATTTTGTTGACATAAATGAGAGTGATGTTATAACGGGTTCTTGTTTAAAGACACTATGGGACTAAAAGACGTGCTGTGTTGGTTTGTTTGATGCTGAGTTGGTAAAGTGTGAGGAGCAGAGTGCTGGAGTGATGATCCAGCACTCAGGTCTGACTGATGATCCTGATGGATTGTGGGTAAAAGCTGTCGCACCAGGTTGGTGCTGCTGGGAGTTCTTCCAGACCTCAGGAGGGAGAGAAGTTCATGTGAGGGATGAGATGGAGCTTTCACAATACCGAGAGCTTTGCAGATGATGCAGACGGCTTCAGGGTTCCTCTGCGGTTCTTCTCTGGTGAGGATGCGACGTGGACCTTCTCTGTTTTGGTGCTGGTTCAGATTTAAAGATCTTAAAAGTACGATGTGCAAACTCACAACCACATTCTGAAGGTGCTGCATACACATAATTCATTCATCCATCCATTATCTTCTGCTTTATCTTATATTAGGGTCGTGGGGGGGGTTCCCCATGCCCATCCAGGGGAGAACGTTTCGGGCCACACCCAGGACAGGGGGGCAATCTATCGCTGGGCATACATTTACTCACTCACACACACACTCTAGATAGGGCAATTTGAAGAACTCAATTGACCTTGATCCATGTTTTTTGGACTGAATGAGGAAACCGGAGAACCCGGAGGATACCCACACAGACACGGGGAGGACATGGAGACTCCATCCAGATGGGGATTTGAACCGGGAATCCCTAGTGCTGAGAGGAGAACATGCTAAACCACTAAGCCACCGTGCCGCCCTTTGTTATTATTATTATTATTTTTATATATATATATTTATTTTTGTCGGCACGGTGGCTTAGTGGTTTAGCACGTTCGCCTCTCAGCGCTAGGGGTTTCCGGTTCGAATCCCCATCTGGGTGGAGTTTCCATGTTCTCCCTGTGTCTGCGTGGGTTTCCTCCCGGTTCTCTGGTTTCCTCCCACAGTCCAAAAACATGGATCAAGTTAATTGAATTCTCCAAATTGCCCCATATAGAGTGTGTCTGTGTGAGTGAGTGTATGCCCAGCGATGGATTGGCGTCCTGTCCTGGGTCTATCTGCCCAGCACCCGAGACGTTCTCCCCTGGATGGGCATGGGGAACCCCACCGCGACCCTAATAGAGGATAAAGCGGGAGATAATGAATGAATGAATGAATGAATATATTTATTTTTTGTAGGTTTTGGTGAAATCTAATTAATACATTGCAGTTTATAAAAACTTAACGCAAAACCTAAAAGATTATTAAACCTCTTGGATGGACGTCGTGTGCTGGTGAAATATAAAACACTTACATGGGAGTTTTTATATGAACACTCACATGAAGGTTCGGCTGAGTCAGCAGTGTTCGGAGCACAGTTCCACTTGGACACATGTCTTCATGGAAGTGTCATGAGAAGCAACCTTTAACTGCAACCTCATCACAAACAGCTGACTCAGAACATGTCAGTGGAAGTGTTTCAGTCCTTCGTTCGTGAGGTCGGGCACTGATGTTGGACCAGATTCCCAACCTGTTCTGGTATGGGGCGTTGAGATCGGGACTGCAGGTCCACACCAAACTCACCCAACCCTGTCTTATGTCCCCCAAACTGTTCTTAATTTGGAAGGATACAGTCCAAAAGTTTGGTGGCTTAGTAGTTTAGCATGTTCTCCTCTCAGCACTAGGGATTCCACATTCGAATCCCCATCTGGGTGGAGTCCCATGTCCTCCCCGTGTCCGTGTGGGTTTCCTCCGGGTTCTCCGGTTTCCTCCCACAGTCCAAAAACATGGATCAAGTCAATTGAGTTCTCCAAATTGCCCCATATAGAGTGTGTGTGTGTGAGTGAGTGTGTGTCCAGTGATAGATTGCCCCCCCTGTCCTGGGTGTGTCTGCCCGGCGCCCGAAACGTTCTCCCCTGGATGGGCATGGGGACACCCCACCGTGACCCTAATAGAGGATAAAGTGGAAGATAATGAATGAATGAACACACAGTGCGTATTACCGGAGAGCGGTAGCTCAGTGGTGGGGTGTTGGGTTATCAATCTGAAGGTTGGGGGTTCAAATCCCAGGTCGCCTAAAGTTACCAGTGTGGGTCCTTGAGCGAGAACCTTAACCCTTAAGCTCCAGGGGGCGCTGTGATGAACCCTGTGCTCACCTTGTAAGTCGCTTTGGATAAAAGCGTCCAATAAATGACCAAATGTAAATGTAATGTAATGTATTAAATAATGCCTTAACGCAACAGCGCCCCCTACTCCTCAGTGCGCGCAGTGCGTTTGCGGGGCCGGTGTGCGCATGCGCGGGGGCGGATCCGTGGCGTCGCTCGATAAACAGGGCTCGGCGGCGGCGGCGGCGGTTCGGTTTCAGACGCGCTGTGCTGGTTCTCCTGACCATGAGGAGCGTTCTCTGTCCGCTCGGGGCGGCGCTGGCGCTGGGGCTGGCGGCGCTCGCTCTGCAGGTGAGTGCTGGCTCTTTGGGCGGCTGTGAGGCGGCTGTGAGGCGGGAGTCTGAGGCGATCTTTCGGGCGGGATTCCCTGCGTCCCCGCGCTGCTAAGCGGCGAGCTGTGAGCGAACGCGGCGTTTAAACTTATTTAATGACGTGCTTTCGTCGTGACGCGGCGTCTGGTTTTCACCTTTAAACGTCGTTTGGCGCGAGAATAACGACGACGTCCGCGTCCCGAATCCGAATCGAACCGACTCAGATTCGAACCGCCGGAGCGCTACAGATTCATCCGAACGTTTGGATCGTCCCCGGGGTCCCCGGGGCCTGACCCCCACAGCTGTCCCAAATCAAGACCCCAATCAGGGGGAACAGTTTGGAAGAGGTTCCATTTCAGTTCCAGCATCCCAAGAACCAAACGGAACCGAACAAAACCATGAGCACCTCATGAGATGAACTGGAACTCCGATTGTGACAGGGTCGAACATTCCCACGGACACTCCAAACTTTTGCAGAAAGTCCTCACAGGTGGTGATGTGTGTGTGTGTGTGTGTGTGAGGTTGCCCCAGTGCTGTAGATCAAAAGTTTGGAACAGCCACATGTTCAGGAGGGGGGGGTTCATTAGAGAGGTGTGTGTGAGGTCAGGCACTGATGTTGGGTCAGGTGGGTGGGCTCTCTGTATCTTCTCATTCGGTCTGTAGGTGGAGGGTGGGTGGAGATCAGGGCTCCATCAGACCAAAATGGATCTTGCTTCAAGCAGGAACTGGAAAAGGCCTTCCCCAAACTGATCCCACTTATCCAATTAAGTTATACACCATATAACCCAAGGGTGGCATGGTGGCTTAGTGTTTGGTATGTTCTCCTCTCAGCACTGGGGATTCACGGTTCGAATCCCAAGCTGGGTTTCCTCCGGGTTCTCCGATTTCCTCCCATAGTCCAAAAACAGGGATCACGTTAATTGAATTCTTCAAAATTGCCCCATATAGAGTGTGTCTGTGTGAGTGAGCGTGTGTCCAGTGATAGATTGCCCCCTGTCCTGGGTGTGTCTGCCCAGCACCCGAAACGTTCTCCCCTGGATGGGCATGGGGACACCCCCCCCCCCCAAAACCCTAATAGAGGATAAAGCAGAAGATAATGGATGGATAATATATAACCCAAGGGTGGCATGGTGGCTTAGTGTTTGGCATGTTCTCCTCTCAGCACTGGGGATTCACGGTTCGAATCCCAAGCTGGGTTGAGTTTGCGTGTTCTCCCCATGTCCGCGTGGGTTTCCTCCGGGTTTTTCGGTTTCCTCCCACCGTCTAAAAACATGTATCAAGGTCAATTGAGTTCTTCAAAATTGCCCCATATAGTGTGTGTGTTCAGCGATAGATTGGTGTATCTGCCCAGCACCCAAAACTTTCTCCCCTGGATGGGCATGGGGAACCCCCCCCCCCTCCCCCCGCAACCCTAATATAGGATAAAGCGGAATATAATGTATGGATGGAATATACAACCCAGCCTGTTTATATAACATAATCACTCAGATACAGAATTATACATTAGTGTTATAGGTTCTCGTTATTGAATGTGGTTGCCTCACTGTTGCTCTGCTGCTGGGTGGTGGTGCTATTTAAACAGTGTGATCTGTACCTCGGTATGTTCCTTTTAAATGGTTCTATAAATGGTCTGTTTGCTGAAGTGAAACCCTCAGCCGATGCAGCTCACCGCCTTTTCAGATCTTCAAGTTGCAGTAATTTATTTCTGTGGTGTTTTTTACCTCAGAACGTCGTCACAAAGCAGCTTCACAGAATGAAAAGCCTTTAAACCCCCAGAGAGCAAGACCAAGAGACAGCGGCAAGACAAAACTCCCTGTTATGTTATTTAAGGAAGAAACCTTGTGAGGACCGAGACTCAGTGGGGGAGTATGTGGATGTGGTCCGTGTGTATTAAAGGTGTGTAGATGTGAAGTCATGTGACGTTTCAGGTGTGATGTTGCTTCAGATTGGATTTCTTCTGAAGTCTGAGCGTCTCCTCTGATGCTTGGAGTTCATCCATCCATCCATTATCTTCTGCTTTGTCCTCTATTAGGGTCGCGGGGGGGTTCCCCATGCCCACCCAGGGGAGAATGTTTCGGGCGATGGGCAGATACACCCAGGACAGGGGGGCAATCTATCTCTGGGCACACACTTACTCACACAGACACACTCTATATGGGGCAATTTGGAGAATTCAATGGACTTGATCCATGTTTTTGGACTGTGGGAGGAAACCGGAGAACCCGGAGGAAACCCACACGGACACGGGGAGAACATGGAACCTCCACCCAGATAGGTATTCGAACCGGGAATCCCCAGCGCAACATACCAACCACTAAGCCACTGTGCCGCCCCGCTTGGAGTTTCAATAGTTTTTAAAACGTACATCTGTTCTAGTAGGGTGGGGTAGCTCAGTGATTCGGGTGTTGAGCTATCAACCTGAAGGTTGTGGGTTCAGCTCCTCTGAAGTTCCCTTGGCCCTTACACTCATTGCTCCAGGGGGCGCTGTACCAACCCTGTGTTCTGACCCCCAACCAAGTTGGGATTCTTGTAAGTTGCTTTGGAAGAGGACTGTATACTAACTAATCAAATAGAAGTACAAATTTAATGACCACTGTGTTCTAGATGTCAGCCTTGGGAGTTCAGTACATGGGCTGGTAGAACATCAGTCCAAGGGTTGCTCCAACGTCAATCCCAGGGGACACTGTAATGATCACCGTGGGCTCTTGAGCAAGGCCCTTAACCCCCATTGCTCCAGGGAGGCCTTATCCGTATGATTCCCCCTGACCGCTGACCTCCAGCCATCCAGTTAAGACGCTGTTGGGCGTGTTGGATAAAAACATCTGATTATTATGATGTGACGTGAGGTTGGGGTCTGCGGACGTCTTTTTAAAATTAGAAATCAATTCGGTTTCTTCAGTAAGTTATAATACAATTAAAATGTTAAGTGTGATGAAGCTGTAAGTTTGAAGCCTCGGTCACTGATTCATCTCGGTTCTGCGTTCTTACTCATCAGGTTATTCTTTGGTTCCTGATAAGCAGCCTGTGAAACAGGAACTCCTCACATTTATCTTCAGAGACAGATCATCTGCACAGTTGTCTCTCCGATGATGGACACGTTTAACCCTTTAATGCGCAGGGTTCTGGTGCTTTAAATTGTTTTGAAACAAAATTATTCATTTTAATGCAAACAACCTTTAAATTCTTTACCTCAAAACGGTTAAATACCTACACGGTACAAATTCAGAAGTGAACATCCTCCTTGTGCACTGTGCACTGACGTCCGGTTTCTGTTGGTGACGCTGTTGTGGTCATGTCTGCGTGCAGTTGGTTTCTTTGATTTGGTTTCTTCTGAATCGTACGAGTAAAATAAAGAACCTGCGGGAGGACGTTCAACCAAATTCATTCATTATCTTCAGCTTTATCCTCTATTAGGGTCGCATGGGGGGGGAGAGGTTCCCGATGCCCATGCCCATCCAGGGGAGGACGTTTTGGGCGCTGGGCAGATACACCCAGGACAGGACGCCAATCTATCACTGGACACGCACTCACACACACACTCTATATGGGGCAATTTGGAGAACTCATTTGACTTGATCCATGTTTTTAGACCATGGGAGGAAACTGGAGAACCCGGAGGAAACCCACCCGGACACAGAAAGAACATGGACAATCCACCCAGATAGTGCTGAGAGGTGAACGTGCCAAACCACTAAGCCGCCGTGCCGCCACGTTCAACCAAATATGTTAGTTTATCGTAATAGTCTTTATATCTATAGGTTCTTTCGTAGTTAGTTATCGGAGTTAGTGTTTATTTCACTCCAAACACCAAGAACCAGGAGGGAACCGAAGTGCTCAAAGAGGACAACATGATCTAAAAGTTCAATATATCCACAAAAGTATTGAGGCATCTACACCTTCATCATAACTGTAATAAGCTCTCAGTCCGAGTTGTTGCCTCTCTTACAGCTTTCCCTCAGGGCAGTTTGGAGTGTGTTTGTGGGAACATCATCCTGAAGGACATTCATCGGGTCAGATACCGATGTTGGATGA
Organism: Corydoras maculifer; assembly: GCA_019802435.1. Classification (NCBI taxonomy): domain Eukaryota; kingdom Metazoa; phylum Chordata; class Actinopteri; order Siluriformes; family Callichthyidae; genus Corydoras; species Corydoras maculifer. The sequence continues at coordinate 376,031 of JAFMOD010000247.1, forward strand.
GATGACGTGGTTCACAGTCGCAGTTCTAGTTGAGTTGTGCTCAGGGTTCTATGTAAGACGTTCAGGTTCCACCACACCGAACCCGCCCAACCGATGCTGCTTTGTGCAGTCGTGGTGAATAAGAACCGCTTCTGAAATACTCGGGTGTGGCCTGAATTGCCACCGCTGGGTTCAGGGATTAGGGTGTGTCCCGGCACTTTTGTCCATATGCTGTATTTGTACAGTGTCTCTTTAAAGCCGCTTAAACTCAGTAATTTGGATGTGCAGGTAAATTATTTATATAATATTCATTCATTATCTTCCGCTTTATCCTCTATTGGGGTTGCAGTGGGGTTCCCCATGCCCATCCAGGGGAGAACGTCTCGGGCGCTGGGCAGATACATCCAGGACAGGACACCAATCTATCGCTGGGCACACACTCACTCATACAGACACACTCCATATGGGGCAATTGGGAGAACTCCATTGACTTGATCCATGTTTTTGGACTGTGTGAGGAAACCCACGTGGACACAGGGAGAACATGGAAACTCCACCCAGATGGGGATTCAAACCGGGAATCCCTAGCG
>JAFMOD010000247.1:377133-445381 GCA_019802435.1 Corydoras maculifer
ACCAGTGTGGGTCCTTGAGCGAGACCCTTAACACTCATTGCTCCAGGGGGCGCTGTGATGAACCCTGTGCTCAGCTTGTAAGTCGCTTTGGATAAAATCATCTGTTAAATGACCGAATGCAAATATAACAATCAGAGGGAACAGCTTGATGGAACATCTGCTGATTGGCTGTAGGTTCTCATGTCCAGCCTCTTTTTTCAATCTGACTGTTTACTTTTGCTTTCTTAAAGTACAAGGTCTGATTAGATCATCGGTTTTGTGAATGAGTCTGAGTTGACCGATAAAAATGTGGAAACACTGGCCCCTATCACCGCAGTACAGAGCTGTGGAGGGATACGTGGGTGGAAAGATGAGCCGGCACATCTGTCTGACGCACAGCCCGATGTACGGTGACTAACCCGGCGGTCACGTGCACCCGCTGATGATGCACCACAAAATAAGAGTCCTCTCTTCTGCTGAGTCAGCGAAGCTTGCTTTTTTTATTTTTTTTATTTTTGCATAAGACCTGTGTACTGATGACTCGGGGGAGGGGGGGGGAGGCCTGCTCTTGCACAGGAACCAGAATGATCATGTGCATTCACATACAGATGTCTTTATCTATTATTAATATCAGCATGTTATATCATCAAAGCCCGCTGAGCGGGGCTGAATGACTGGACATGCTGTGATCACGTGACCCTGAGATTAGTCCAAACCTGCTGGACTGCATGCTCCCGCTGTCCAGACGTCGAGTATTTCAGCGCTCAGATAAACGGTGTGCGTCAGCATGCTACTTTTTTTGCTTTGTGGCACATTTGTTGGTGGTCGGTCATGCGCTTGCTTCCTTCAAATCTCTTTCAGAATGTTCTACACACACTACTCACTTAGCAAACCTAAAGTCTGTCATGCAGGCCTCATGGTGTACCTCATCCCATCATGCACCTTGGCCATCCCATGGTCTCAGGGCAGTGATTATAAGGCTTAGATAGATAGATGAAATAGTTTTTTCATCCCGAAGGAAATTTAGCAGCCAGTAGCAATAACAGTACAATAAAAAAATTGAGGGAAATTAAAAAATATATATATTTGGTGGCCCGGTGGCTTAGTGGTTTAGCATGTTCTCCTCTCAGCACTAGGAATTCCCGTTTCGAATCCCCGTCTGGATGGAGTTTCCCTGTTCTCCGCGTGGGTTTCCTCCGGGTTCTCTGGTTTCCTCCCACAGTCCAAAAACATGGATCAAGTCAATTGAGTTCTTTGCCCCATATAGAGTGTGTGTGTCTGTGTGAGTGAGTGTGTGCCCAGCGATAGGTTGGCGTCCTGTCCTGGGTTTATATATATATTTATACATATGTATATTATAATTTACCATTATGAAGTGTGTGTGTAGTGGTATCAAAACTAAAAGTGAAAATGAAGTGTCCAGTATGGATGGAGACCAATTGATCATGTGCAAAATACAATATACAGTATTTTAGATGTCCTGTTTTGTTCTTCCGGCCCAAGACAGTGTTGTGGAGCCTGATGGCCCTCGGAACCAAAGATCTCTTCAGTCTTTCTGTGGAGCAGTTCAGTGACCACAGCCTGCCACTGAACGTGCTCCTCTGGTCCATAATGATGTTGTGCAATGGGTGACCATCATCGTCCATGATGGAGAGTCCAGTTCTGCACCCAGCACTGACTTATTTACTACACCTTACCCGGTGTTCAGTGGGGGCGGTTATCACCAGCTCATTTTATGCACTTCTTTCATTGAATGTGATGCATCCTTATTTTTTTTTGCATAAGACCTGTGTACTGATGACTCGGGGGGGGGGGGGGGTTCGATGAACAATAAGCAGATGTTAATGTGAGGGAGGTGATGGGCAGTCAGCCACGAACCGGTGGTTGGGTTTGTTTTGTTTGTTTGCTTCACCACATCCTCCGTTCTTGGTTAGTAGGTTAAAAGACCGTGAAGCTGAAAAGAGGAACCGAGACGGTGGTCAGGTTTTCAGGAACGGTTATAAATAAAAACCTTATTTTCCACCGGGAAAAAAAAACATACAAAATGAACTCCAAGACATGCACGGTGCTTCAGTCTGGGACATACTGCCGTCAGGGTTCTACTCTGTACGGTACAGAATAACCGGACCTGGGTTTAAACCAGAGCCATGTCTGACTGACTGACCTCACCGGCCTTGTTCCAGTCCCCTGCACTCAGTAGTGTACACTTGGTAGTTCGGATGCTCTGATGGACCTTGCGTTCTCTCTCTTTAGGCTGATGCTCAGCATTGTGTCTGGTATGGAGAATGTGGAAACTCCTCTCTGCTTCCAGAAAAGAAGTACAACTGTAACTACACAGGAGCTCCCAAACCTCTCCCTAAAGATGGACAGGAGCTCCTAATGGTATGCACCTTTGTTCTGTCTCTTAAAAGCCTTGTCCTTCAGCATGTCTTTAGTGTATCATGTTCTTGTTGTGCAGGAACTCTGTCCAGGTTTGGTTTATGGGAACCAGAGTGTGTGCTGTGACTCTCAGCAACTGAGAACGTTAAAAGGAAACATCCAGATTCCTCTGCAGTACTTATCCAGGTTAGTGTTGTTTTTTTTTTTTTTTTTTTTTTTTTTTGGGGGGGGGGGGGTGACATATTGACACCTCCCACTAGGGAGCAATGCACCCTAACTTGACAAAATTGTGGATCACCACTGACAATTAAACCCATTCTTATAGAATGCCATGCCACGCTGGGGGGGAGGTTCCCCATACCCATCCAGAGGAGAATGTTTCGGGCGCTGGGCAGATACACCCAGGACAGGGCGCCAATTTATCACTGGGCACACACACACACTCTATATGGGGCAATTTGGAGAACTCAATTGACTTGATCCATGTTTTTGGACTGTGGGAGGAAACCGGAGAACCCGGAGGAAACCCACGCGGACACAGGGAGAACATGGAAACTCCACCCAGATGGGGATTTGAACCGGGAATCCCTAGCGCTGAGAGGAGAACATGCCAAACCACTAAGCCATGCCGCCCTAGGAATAAAATTCTCCCGGAAAATGAATCTGAAAACCTTTTGATCCACAAAACACTTTGAACTTTCTGGATTTAAAAGCAGCACAACAATCATTATTTAGCTTAAGCCCATTCATTCATACACACACACACTCTGTATGAGGCATATTTAGAGCAATTAATTCACCTTGAATCCATGTTTTTGGACAATGGGAGGAAACGCGGGGAAAACATGGACCCCAACTTTTAACTTCATTGTGGTCATTGTGAAAGTTCTGATCTCCTGGCAGGTGTCCGGCGTGTTTCTTTAACTTCATGACGTTCTTCTGTGAGCTGACCTGCAGTCCGTACCAGAGCCGGTTCCTCAATGTGACCCAGTTCTCCCCTGTACCTGACACTAACCTCACCAACGTCGTGGAGCTCTCCTACTACGTCAGCAACACCTTTGCTAACGGTAAGAATACAGCTGTGATTAGAAATCATGTTCATTATTGATTGATCTCTGGCTTATTGGATTTAAAATATCGGAAATAAAGTCCTCTGTATAAAGGAAGTGAGTTAAGTCTGATACTCGGTAACAAAACTTAAAATAGCCAATATTTTGGACCTTCTGTCATCACCCAGAATAACCAACCACGTGTCTGTCAGGTTATTTAAACCCTTGGTATAAACTATTTATCATTGACCTGTCACCCAGGAGTGCATCGTGGGTCGTTTTCATATATTTTTTGAGGGTTCAGTGTCGTCCTTTGAACTAACCTATTTATTTTTGTTTTTTTTTATTTGCACAGCTTTGTTTAATGCTTGCATAGATGTGCAGGCGCCCTCCAGCAACGTGAAGGCTTTGAGTCTGCTGTGTGGACAAGAGGCCAGCACCTGCACCCCCCAGAACTGGATCCAGTACATGTTTAATGTTCACAATGGACAGGTTCCCTTTGCTATCGATCCCGTGTTTACAGGTACAGACATGCACTGAGATGGAGACATGTCACTATGACGCCGTTTATTATTAAGAACCTGTACAGCATCCACCCATGTTCAGCAGTGTGACTGTGCCGTGGTTGTTGGTACCAGGTGGACATTTTTACACACAACAGAGAACTGGAGTTGCTTAGAACAGTACACTTAAATACACTACCCACTGAGCTGCAGCTGGAGTTTACAACACACTGTACACATTGAGGCGTATAGGCTACAATACTGCATGGTATAGTGTATTGTAATGAAGTGGTCAGTCTGTATGTTCGTTTGTCTTTGGGTTCTAGATGATCCGCTGTCGGGCTTCGTGCCCATGAACAACCACACGTTCGGCTGTACTGAAACTCTGGACGATGGCTCAGGCTCGTGCTCGTGCCAGGACTGCAGTGCAGCGTGCGGGCCTTCGCCCGTCCCGCCCCCTGTCCCCCCACCGTGGACAATTTTGGGCTTTGACGCCATGAGTTTCATCATGGTGGTGTCCTATGTGGTTTTCGTGGTGCTCTTCACCCTCGGGGTGATGGCAGCCTGTTGTTACAGGTAAGAACCCATGAGCTCCTCGTTGGAACGTCTCCGATCGTCTTGCGTCCTCCTGAGTGGTTGTTGTTGCTCGTTTCAGAAGGAGAACGGTCGCGTCAGAATACGGCCCCATTCAGGACCAGCCGCTGACACTGAACGAGGATCCTGTAAGATCAGGTGATCATCTGTAAACATGATGATGTGATTAGATAAGTCAGGGTAATCAATACCCGAGAATGGAGGTGTATTTAGATTGTGAAACGAATGTTGCAGGTAAAGTGACGTGCTGCGAGTCTCTTGGAGAAGCTTTTGAAAGCCTACTGCGTCGTCTCTTCAGCTTTTGGGGTTCCTTCTGCGTCCTGCATCCCGCGCCGGTCATAGTCTCCACTGTGGTCCTGGTGGCGATCGGCTGCAGCGGTCTGAGGTACATGCGCATCACCACCGACCCGGTGGAGCTGTGGTCGGCACCCCTGAGCCGGGCCAGGCAGGAGAAGCAGTACTTCGACCGGCACTTCGGGCCTTTCTTCCGCACCGAGCAGCTCATCATCACCACGCCGTGGACCAACTGGACCGTCTTCGAGTCCACTGTGGGGCCAGACATCCCCTTCGCGCCCATTCTGACCCTGTCGCTCCTCCATCAGGTGAGGACGTGAGACCGTGGTTAAGGAGTTAAGGTTCTTAAACCAAGTAGCTTCCATTTATGAAGTGAAATTGTTTAAGTTCCACCTCTCGAAACGACGAACGGCAAACATCACTCCGGTGTGAGGATATTAAAGCAATGAGGTATGAGGGGGCGTGGCCTCAGACTGAATAAATCACAATAAAGAGGGATTGTTGGGCACAAGGCGTATGGAGTACAGTTACACCTCTTTACGTGATTTATTCGCAATAATACACAACCTGGATGGCATGGTGGCTTAGTGGTTGGCATGTTCTCCTCTCAGTGCTGAGGTTTGAATCCCGATCTGGGTGGTGGTGCATGTTCTCCTTGTGCCCTCGTGTGTTTCCTTCCACAGTCCAAAAACATTTCAAGATGAATTGAATGCTCTAAATTGCCCCATATATAATGTATTTGTGTGTCTAGTGATAGATTGGGCGTATCTGAAGTCCAAAACGTTCTCCCCTGTATGGTCATGGGTTACAAACACTATAATAGGAACAAGGTTTGAAGCATTTATTAAAAACTAAATCGTTAATAATCTGGACCTTTGTGATGTAATCTAGTCTGCTTTTTAAAGTAAACGCTGATCATGTTTCTCTAACAATGAAATACCACCATCTAGTGGCCAAATTCCAGAATGCAGTTTATAAAGTATCAGGAAATATAATATTGTATATCCCTATGATTATCTGGCATATCACCTCATGCTGCTTATCTATCAGACTCTTTACAGTGTTTTGAATTAAAGGTTTTAATCTGACCTTCATCCGTCTGTGTTTCAGGTTCTGGATCTCCAGACTGCCATCGAGGACCTGAAGGCAGATTATAACGGGGAGACGGTAACCCTGAAGGACATTTGTCTCTCTCCGCTCGCCCCGTACAACAGTAACTGCACCATTCTGAGCGTCCTCAACTACTTTCAGAACAGCCATGAGGTGCTGGACCACATCAAAAGGGACGAGTTCTACACGTATTTCGATTATCACACTCACTTCCTGTACTGCGTCAGGTGAGCGGCTTTTAATACAGCATACACCGTGGACAAAAGTACCGGGACAGGCCCTCATACTCAATAACATTTGGTCCCATCACCGGTGTTTAAGATCAAGCACCTAGTGCTGTTCAACAGTTTGGGGAAGGCCGTGTCAGTATGACTGCACAAGAAAAGGTCCTCTTATTCAAATGCACGTGTCCCAGTACTTTTGTCCGTACAGTGCATGTCCTGAATTAAATCTGTTCGTTGGTTGTGACCGGTCTGTTGGTTGTCCAGTTCCCCCGTCGCTCTGGATGACACGGGGTTCTTCCACGATCCCTGCATGGGAACTTTCGGAGGCCCCGTTTTTCCCTGGCTGGTCCTCGGGGGTTATGAAGGTTAGTATAATCTAATTCTTCAACTCAGTATAATTTACAGTAAGGCAGTGATTCTCAATTATTTTCTGTTAAGCCCCCACTCTAGGAAAAAGAAAACACCCCCCCCCCACACACAAACACTCCCCCCCCCCCACATGACAAAATGGGAGAAAGTATTTTGACACGCCCACTGTAGTCTGATTTGTCTATAAATGTGTTCTAAGTTCAGCTCTATTATAACAATGTCTCCTTATTAACAATAAAAAAAAGAAAAAAGAAAGAAATAGAGATCAACTTACAACAAAGAATTATTTCATTAACTTTGTTCTTTAGTTTGTAACAGAAACGAATAAAATCCTGATTTAAACCAGAAACATTTCTGAACTGCATTTAATACTGAAAAATAAAATAAAATCAATAAATAATAATCAATTCTAATTCAGCAACATTCATTCAGGAGCAAAATTTATTAACTTAACCTACAAAACTAAAATATTAACACTTATTATATTATATTATATTTTATTATATTATATTTAATTAACAGGCGGCACGGTGGCTTTGTGGTTAGCACTTTCGCCTCTCAGCGCTAGGGATTCCCGGTTCGAATCCCCATCTGGGTGGAGTTTCCATGTTCTCCCCGTGTCTGCGTGGGTTTCCTCCGGGTTCTCCGGTTTCCTCCCACAGTCCAAAAACATGGATCAAGTTAATTGAGTTCTCAAAATTGCCCTGTTTAGAGTGTGTCTGTGTGAGTGAGTGTGTGCCCAGCGATGGATTGGCGCCCTGTCCTGGGTCTGTCTGCCCAGCGCCCGAGATATTCTCCCCTGGATGGGCATGGGGAACCCCACCGCGACCCTAGTAGAGGATAAGCGGAAGATAATGAATGAATGAATAAATGAGGTGTAAGATGGGTGCCATAACTGCACCTGCCATTGCAGATCACCAATAAAATGTTTTCATTTGTGGTCAATTTCAATGGCTTATGATTATTTGTATGATTCTGTAACATTTTAAAATATATCAAATTGCTTTTCTGTTAACTCTCTCAATCATATAGGATAAATAGTTTAAAGCGAGAAGCCTGTTCTACAATGATTTCATTACTAGATGTCACTGTTGCAACATAAAGCACACATTAAATTGGTGGAGTATTAAGAAATCTACTGGGCCATTTTCACTTTAAACTCTTGAGGTTAAGTATTTTGTGATATGCTTTTATAAAACTGGAGTGACAGTTCATACTCCACAATAAACAGGAATAAATAAACTAACAATTATTCCTTTATGAACAGCATTCATGTAAAAGAAAGTATTTTTGTTTCTGTAAAGAATTATTTAATAAAAGGCAGAACATTTTTGTTTGCCCCACAAAAGACCTCAAACAAGAGTAAACATTTCTAATGGAAAGTGATTCCAATTTTTTTTGTATCACAAACAATAAAAGCATCAATCAAATAGCTCTTTTGGAAACCCAAACTGGTTCCTTTGTGACTCGAAAGAAGGTTTTCTAGCACCTGTATTTAGAAGGTTACATTACCGTTGATGTTGGACCATCTAACCAGTTGTTTAAACTCTAAACTAAATACCATTATTATCAAAAGACTGGGTCTCAGCAGCCATAGTATCCAGAACCAACCCCTGCACAGCAGAACTACAGAAGGAAATGTAGTTCTATTTTCACTGCAGAAGTGAAAGCTATAATTATGGCCCTCTAATACAGTATATTGAAAATAAAAGAATTACCAGACAAAAAATATGCTCAGACATTAAAACATGTCTTCAAGCCATATAATCTACAACTCAAAAGCTTCCAGTAATAAAATAATATACTGTTCAAAATTCTACACCTCACAATATTAAAAGCCACACTGGTATATCATGAAACAAAAAAGCAGCCAAAGAGACATGAACACAGTAGCAAAGAACATAAAGTTACTGGCCACAGACTTCCAACAATACAACAATACAATCATATTCATATGTCAAAGAACTATGGCAACAGGAGTGGGAACACCAGGAAAATAATAAACACCGTCCAACCACACATCTTAAACACAGATGGGATCAAACAATATGGACTAGATGTCAAATTTGTCAGGCTAAACTGGCTTATCAGCATCTCCTAAAGGGAAAATATCTAACTTCTAAATCTAACTAAGTTGTGACACCTGCAGTATGTGCAATAATAATAATCTGCTTCAAACCAAAAAAAATTAGATTTTCCATGTTTTTCCGAATCTCAGGAGGAAAGGGCTTAAAAAAACATAAAAAAAAAATAACAGTGTTAGTTTCGCAAAAAAAAAAAGTTTATATATATATATATTAGTTATTAGTTATTTATTAATGTCATTTGATAAAGCATTAAGCCAAAATGAACTGATTGTGGATTATGGTAATACATAAGGTAATATAATTATATTAGCACTTTTTACTCCAGTAAATTATCACAAATATTTAGAGTGCTCCGAGACCGAACCCCCGAAAAAGCAAGTTGAAGTGACGGTGGCAAAATAAAAAAATTTGGATAAAAAAGGGCATATTTAAAAAAAGGATAAAAAACCTTGGGAGGACCAAGGCTCAGTGGGAGACTCATGCTTCTTGAGTGGCCAGGCAGTATAAACAGTGCAGGACACCTATTTACAGACAGTGTAGTACAGACTGTGTAGTGATCAGGTGTCCATTTTCCAAAGGTTGCAGTTAAAACTAAGTTATATTGTGCCATTTTTAAACATTCATCTTGATTTATAACAGTAAAGGATAACAGTAAATATAGGATCCATGTGCATAAAGAACGATGAGTCACATGATTAGAATGGACCATTTTTGCAACAGAACTCTTTTACTCAACTCTTTCTCTGGTTTTAGAGATAGACTTCCATGTATCATGAAGAGTAGTCATTTCCTTGGCACATTGTCAAAGTCATCATCGGCTTAATACTTTCATTCATTCATTCATTCATTCATTCATTATCTTTCGCTTTATCGTATACTAGGGTCGCGGGGGGGTTCCCCATGCGCATCCAGGGGAGAACATTTCGGGCGCTGGGCAGATACACCCAGGACAGGGTGCCAATCTATCGCTGGGCACACACTCACACACACAGACACGCACACAAACACACTCTACATGGGGCAATTTGGAGAACTCAATTGACTTAATCCATGTTTTTGGACTGTGGGAGAAAACCGAAGAACCCGGAGGAAACCCACGCAGACACGGTGAGAACATGGAAACTCCACCCAGATGGAGATTCGAACTGGGAATCCCTAGTGCTGAAAGGAGAACGTGCTAACCACTAGGCCACCGTGCCACCTGGCTTAATACTTTTCTAAGCTTATTTAGTCTTTTCTAAGTAACAAAAGGATTTTTTTTCATTGACCTGGTAAGAATGTTAGCGCTGCCATTTTCATTTATTTATTTCTTTATTTTAAATGGCAAGGCAAGATGGTGATTACAACTGCACCATAATTTGTAAACATTTTCGTATTTTTTAACAAAAAGATAGTGCTGGTACATAACACAACTGATATAATGCAGGGAAATAGAAATGCTGCTATGTTTGTGGTTGTGCTAAGCTGTAAAAAAGTTAGACCTGACACACTGACAATGTTGTTGAAATACTATTATGTATGGCCGCTCGTAAGCGAACTATCTTTTTCCAAAATTAAAGGCTTCAGACATTCAGAAACGATAAAAAAGGTAAAAAATGATATTATCAGTCACAGTTGCTTTATATACATATATATATATATATATATATATATATATATATATATATATATATATATATATATATATATATATATATATATCAAGTAGAGGAAAAATCTGCATCCGATTACATCTGCTAATTAGTCTTCAGTAAAAAAAGTGTGCTTTCTTTAACTATTATGGATGTTAACAGAGATGTTGGTTGTACCCAGTCAGCTGCGTCTGAAATCTGTACAAAGTACAAACAGAATAAAAAGGTTGTAAACAGAAAGCATTATGGTAGTCCAAGAAACGAATCTAAGAATCAAGATGGAAAGTTCTAAGCAATATGTCTTGAAAACAAGTAATGCACAACAATACAAGTGAGAAACAAATTTGCTTAAGCTGAGTCGATGTCTGCAACCAAACTTAAGAAAAAGTGATAAACATGCAGAAATAAAATAATAAATAAAAAGCCAAACTAAAGCCAGCATTAACACTTAAAAAAAAGAACAAGGTGAGCCACCCCAGCCATCTGCCCAGCCACCACCACTTACCCTCTAGTAATGAGGGTAAGTGGTAATGACAGGAGAGATGATGCATTGAAAAAAATAAAAATACAAAAAAAGATTTGCCATAACTGGGTTGTTCATTTACACAGCAAAAAGTACTTTGTTTGATTTCTGGGTGTGGTGCCAAGGACTCACGTAGAGTCTTTAAGTCTTCGCCATGCCAATGCAATCCTAAAAGGTCTTAAACCTTTCAAGACTAGTTAGAAACCATGACTGTAGTGTATTCTGAAATACTAGCCTCACATTTATTTTGGGCGTCAGGGTGGCATAGTGGTTAGCACATTCACACAGATACACATTACATGGGGAAATTTAGAGAATTCAATTTACCTTTAATCCATGGAGTGTGGAATGGAACCAGATGAAAACTCCAGATTGGGATTCGAACATGGATCCTCAGCACTGAGAGGCGAATGTGCCAACCACTAAGCCACCATGTGAACATATATTAATCCTGAATATTTTTTAATTACGTTAATTACGTTTCATTTAGTTGTCTGCTGAATATGTACATATATTGTATAATAAATGAAATTGGTTGTATGTTAAAAAAAAAACAAAAAAAAAAAACATTGTGGCCCTAAGGTCTTCTGCATATGTGGAGGTTTTTTAAAAATTACTAATAGAGCCATTAATAAAAGATTCTGCCCAAAATGTTCTTACCAGTCCCATCCTCCCACAGTCCCGTCCATGTCCCACAGTCCCATGTGGGAGGAAACCAGAGAATCCGGAGGAAATCTATGTGGACTCTGCGAAAACATGTACAAAACATGTAAAAAAATTTTAATTATGAGCAAAGATATTTAGTCGTAGTGGCTCAGTGGTTAGCACGTTCGCCTCTCAGCGCTAGGGATTCCCGGTTCGAATCCCCATCTGGCTGGAGTTTCCATGTTCTTCCTGTGTCCACGTGGCTTTTCTTCGGTTTCCTCCCACAGTCCAAAAACATGGCGCCCTGTCCTGGATGTAACTGCCCAACGCCCAAGACATTCTCCCCTGGATGGGCATGGGGAACCCCTCCGTGACCCTAATATAGGATAAAACGGAAGATCATTTCTGACGTTGGGCATATACACCCAGGACCGGGTCCAGAGTATTCAATTTACCACGAATCCATATTTTGGGACTGTGGGAGGAAACTGGAGAACCCGGAGGAAACTTATGCTGACTCCGGAGAACATGGAAACTCCATTCGAATTATGATTTTTGTATTATGAGCAAAGACTCAAACTCAAACAGTCATCTGCTGAATGTGTGTTCTGTTTATGAGGAGGTTGGTTGAAACCATTAATAGAGCTATTAATAAAAAAAATACACACACACACACACACACACACACACACACACACACACACACACACACACACTAGGTATAAAGTAATACTAACATTGCGCAGGGTGAAGCGCATACTACAGGACGCAGCAGGTTGTAATTCTAGAAGTGAATTTTGCATGGTCCACGCCCCGGACAGCGATATGAGCTGTGCACTTCCCGCGGTGTCTTATTCCGGGGAGTTTTGTTCAGGAAAAAGGTTCTCACTAAAGATGCAGTGTGTGAGAAAACAACCGAAACGGAGCAAGTCAGAGGAACAGGTTTATCATGAGCAAAGCAAGAAAATCACCAGCGCCAACCTTGAAATCCTGGGTATGAGTTCGCTCCGTTCCTTATTTATTCCGCAGCTGGATGCTTTGTGGCATTTACGTTATGTCCTGCGTGATGTGTTTTAGGACCGGTTTAATTCCTTGCTTCCTGTCGTCGCGTTTGAGTTGTTTGCGGAACTTTTTTTTAAGCAGGGCTGCCATAGAAACGTCTTTCACTACCGGGGAACTTCTGTGTACCTTCGGGCTTTTCGCTTTTCAGTGTGTATAGGTTGTTTGCTTTTCATATTTAGTGTCGTGGCCTTTATATTACAAATGCTACACAACTAGCAGAGTAAACTGACTTATAGTCAGCACGTTTAGGGAATGTGTAGAATTGAACGTTTGTTCTAATGGTCTAGTAAACCATGACGTAATCAAAACATGGATCTGATGAAATGCAATCCAGGGACTTGTAACACTTTTTGTGACCCCCCCCCATAAACCAAACACCACTGAAATAGCTTATTTTTATATTTAGGGGCGTTTTTAGGGTTTAGAAACATCATTTCTCCTCTGTCCTCTTTAAAAAGTGCCCTTTTATGAGTGTATTTATCCATTTTTCAAACTGTTGTTATATTAATTTTGTTTGATCATTCATTAGTTATACTATATAAAATTACAATTACAAATGAAATATGTCTGTCAGCAGTGGATAGCACATTCAGTTCTAATAAATGATGGTTTTGGCAGAAAATGTTTGAATAAATGAACCTGAGCTTCGGCAGAAATGCATGAATCCGTTTTACAGGACTGTTTTAACAAATTTTTAATTTGAAATACTGTAACTTTGCGACAGTTTGTGCCTTCAGAAAAATTCTGATGGTTTCAGAAAACAGAGAAGCTGCTCTTTACAGCCAACACACAGTTATTACACAGGTAACTTTACTCCTGCTACTGGCGAAAAATATCTGTCCTTCAAACACACACAGGGCTTAGAAACACAAACAGCTGACGGTGACTCCATCGTTCGGTCCCGCTGCTGGAGGAGAGGCTGCAGAGAAAGCTGCTCTCATTTTATCCGGGGCTACTGACAAAACATCCGGGGCTATAGCCCCTAAAGCCCAGGTCTAACGACGCCGCTGGTTATATTATAAACTTCAACCTGTAAACTTGTAAAATAATGTATTTAAGTGGTTTTAGGAAATGCGTACAGGTTGCAAAATTGATATAAATACATTAACATCACAGTTACGACCCCTGGTTAAAATCCTTGGTCTCCACTACAAAACAAATGAATTCGAACCTATTTCCATGATCACATTACATTAAACCAAATACTGGGGAAATACAATTACAACCTTTTATTTAAAACATATTAACAATTAGGACTTTGAGTAGCTTAAATTAAAGGGTGAATCTTCTAGCTAACCCTCCTGAAACCGTTCACTGACTCAGTAGCCAAACTACTGACTTGTAGCCAAACACCTGTGACTTGTTACATAGCTTACAGATTTGCTCTATCCAAGATCCAAAAAAGTTCTAGTAAGTTTTTGGAGTTTATTATATCAATACAGGGCCAGTTCAGTTGTATCACCATGAATATTAATTGGACTGGCGGTCCTGCAGGACGCCCCCTTAATGGACTCACATATAGTTTTCCAGTTTTTAGTTTTTCCATTTGTTAAATGTCTCTACATGGCTGTCCTACATTGTTGTTGCTGCCTGGCCGCTCAAGGAGGATGAGTCCCCCACTGAGTCTTGGTCCTCCCAAGGTTTCTTCCTTGAATAACAACATAAAAGGGGGTTTTTTCTTGCCACTGTCGCTTCGGCTTGCTCTTTGGGGGTTTAAAGGCTTTTCATTCTGTAAAGCTGCTTTGTGACAATGTACTGTTGTAAAAAGCGCTATATAAATAAATAACTTGAACTTGAACCAACAGCCAATACTCCCAATGTGCTTATTTTATTTACTTTCATTTTGGAAAGAGAACTAAAAATGTTTTAACAAAATCAAGATAATGCATTCATCTGCATATGAGTACTTCATAATGCAATAGAACAATCCCTGAGATATTGATCTAAATCCATCAAGTAATTGTTACAGTGTACTTCAGTTGTTTCTGTGAACATTTTACTTATAAACATGATTTTTTTTCACATAGTTGGTAAAGCCGGGTAATTTGCAATACAACTTGCATGTGAAGTGTTTTTCTCAGTGAGTGTTCTGTGGCTTTACTGTTTCACAATACAGAATGCCTCTTCCTGTATCTGTATGCTGATTGTTGTGGTTTTGTAATTTGCAGGGTAATAACACAGATTCACTCTGGCTTTTTAGAACAGAATGCATCCTTACAGTTTAGGGTGGTTAAAGTTGATGAATTACTCATTAGTGATTTATCGTTGTTCTGTTATTTATTTATTTATTTTTGAGCATGTGGGTCATGTAACTTTATGGAAGTTTTTTAAAATGATGTCATGGTTTGGCTCATGCAGGTAATGCTAATTTTGTTGTGATTAAAACTACAGTGTAAAGAATGGTTTTTATTCTGTATTTAGACCACTGAAACTTGGCTAGCCTTTTGCTAAAGCTCATAGTGCTTTTTTCTGCATTAGCAGAATTTTATTGCTGGAAATAAAATGAAATGAGCTGCAATTGACTTTTGCAATCTCTTCTGGTTTTCTTCATTTTACAACTGGGCTAGTTTCCACAACCCCTATTATAAAAGCAGTGAATAAAAATTTGATAATTTAAATAGACAGGTCAGTTTCAGAACTACAGACAAATATTATATTTCTTAAAAGAGCACTGACTTCTGACCAGTAAGATCAAAATCCCACAGCAGACTCAGTTGATTAAATATACTGCATTAGAGTACCATATTCATCATATTTAGATTGTTTAAGTGTTGATTGTGCCATGTTAAATATATCAATGCTCTATTAACTCAGTGAAAACAAAAAGTTGATGTAAACATTTATCTCTTTATAATAGCTAATTCTTCCGCAGCTGGATGCTTTGTGGCATTTACGTTATGTCCTGCGTGATGTGTTTTAGAACCGGTTTAATTCCTTGCTTCCTGTCGTCGCGTTTGGGTTGTTTACGGAACTTTTTTTTAAGCAGGGCTGCCATAAAAAACGTCTTATAAGAAAGCTTAGTCCACATTTTTGGCAGTAAACTTTTATTGTTTTTGTTGTTGTTTTTATTATGTAGTTTTAAATAACAGAAGTAAACAGCAGATGTTCTTACCAGCACTAAAATGTTTCTTGCTATCACTCTTTTAAGATTAAAAGTATGACATCAAAATGCCACTGCTTTGGTTCTTGGAGTGACGCAATGGGGTGATGTAATGGAATGATGTAATGCCACAAAGCAGGTGATTTACAGTGAGGTGATGTCCTGATAGTGGGCGGTTTAGGTTGTGTAGACAACTAAACGTTGACCAGAATTTAAATGAGAGGCAAAGCAAATGCAGATTTGATTCTTACCAATTCAAGATCTGATTTTAATTCCTATAAAAAAGATTTTTTTTCTTGTGTCCAACACTAGCAAAACATTTAGCGAGAATTAGCAGTTAGTCTCATTTTAGTTATATGAGCTTTACAATAGCAGCATTTACCAGATAACCTCATCTAGACATATAAGAAATTCCTTTTTCATTAAAGGCAAAGGAGGCTTTTTCTGTGGAACATGCAACTATTGAACATATTGCACCAAATACCAACATCAAGAAACATGACATTGATGATAAAGAGAAAAGTCAAAACATTTATCAAATACTTAAACTTTACACTACATGTACAAACATTAAAAAAATTAAATTAAAATGAAATTATTAATTCATTCATTATCCTCCACTTTATCCTATATTAGGGTCGCGGTGGGGTTCCCCATGCCCATCCAGGGGAGAATGCTTCGGGCACTGGGCAGATACACCCAGGACAGGGCGCCAATCTATCGCTGGGCACACACTCACTCACACAGACACACACACATACACATTCTATATGGGGCAATTTGAAGAACTCAATTGACTTGATCCATGTTTTTGGACTGTGGAAGGAAACCGGAGAACCCGGAGGAAACCCACGCAGACACGGGGAGAACATGGAAACTCCACCCAGATGGGGATTCGAACCGGGAATCCCTAGTCCTGAGAGGCGAATGTGCTAACCACTAAGCCACCGTGCCGCCATTAATTTAAATTAAATTAGGAAATGCACTATAACAGATTTAAACAATTTCACATTAACTGTTTAGAATGAAATAAATCAACGTTATGAACATTATGTTAATACTAAATAAATAAAAAATATATTATTAAAACAAAAATAGTTGTTTAATGCAAATGTAATTGTTTACATTCTATTATTCAGTTACAACAACATTTGTGAGTCTGAGCTCTGATGAAGTTGTACTTTGGTGCTAATGTTTGTGTGAATGATGTAGGGTGACTTTGAGGTCGTGGCTCTGCATTGAGTGAGCAAGTTCTTCCACATAATTTCTAATGGAGCAAAGCATTATTTTGTGGAATTCACTTTGTTTATTGGCATAATGTGTTTTATTCCTTTTACAAAAAACGATGTGCTTGTTCACTCTTGCATTCAGGTTTTAACCCCAGATCATTGTTTCATCTTCCTGTGATAGAAAAAAAAACAAGCATGTTTCAATAGTTTGAAAATGACAGTTGTCTGTCATAACTACGATTGTGCACAAAGCAAAATCAATATAGAATGAAATTGAACACTGACATGTACACACCAACGCTGGAGGGATAGCATTGGATGTGGATTAGAGGTGAAAATTTTTAAATAGTTATTATCCACATGAACCCGCACAAATGCACCACTTATTGGTGTTGTAAACACGGCAAGCGTATCGATGTCAGTTTAACATAAAATCTGTTAGCCAATCAGAATCCCTCAAAACAAACATGATTCATCCAGGTTTGATCCAAAACTGATGGCGACTACGTCGAATGAAATTGTGCCTCCGTATTTGGTGGAAGAGTTGGCATAAAACACCCAACCACCAAGTTCTTCTCTTCTTGTGACACATCACAGGCCTAAGTTTAACACTAACACTAAATCCCATGTGCCACTCTGAATTTAGGTATGGACAGTGACCCAGATCTCAGTTGTCTGCTAAATGGTGCTGAGCTGGTAAAGGTACGATCTGCATCATGGAGGAAGGTGCGATTCTTCAAGCTGCAGGAAGACTGCCAGACGGTGTGGTACGAGTCCAAAAAAACCTTGCGTTCTAAACACACCTGTAAGTTTAACTGATGTATATGTAATCTATTAAGAATGCTGAAATTACACCTCATGACCAGTTGATTAAATATGTTAAGAGGTTAACGTAAGTTGAAAATTGAAAGTCATCTGCTAAATTATTAGTTTCAATTCAGTATTTTTCATTATTTAGTTTCAAGCTGCTAAAATGTCTAAAGCTCTACTGTTTGTTGGCTAGCTTTTTGAGGTTTATTTTTGTTTGGGTTTCATGAAAAACCATTATTATTTTTATTTCTTATTTGTTATATAAATAAATTTTATTTCTTAGTCTATTGTTGGTGGAAGAACTCAAATAGTCCATTATCATTAAATAATTTTTTCTTTTTTTTTTTTTTTTTTTAACTTCCTGTAGTTTCTGTTGAGGAGATCGACTGTGTCCGCTCTGGCCGGCAGACTGAGGGTCTCAAGAAACATGCAGAAGAAAGACTGGAGCCACGTGCCTTTTCCATACTGTTCAAGGGTCGACGCAAAAACCTGGATCTTATCGCCAACACTGAAGAAGAAGCCAAGCACTGGGTTTCAGGTCTGGGAAAAATCATCTCCACTATGACCAAGCTCAGCCAGCAGCAGAAAACTGAACAGTATCCTTACATTAAGACACAGACTTTGTGTTTTTTAAGTAATAAAGTAGATTTTTTTTTTTCAGATACATGGCTCAGAACCTTTCCAGTGTTTGTTACCGCATGACACAAAAATGTAGCAATTTTGCCCGTATTTATTACAGAGATGTAGACAATTTGATCTTAAATAGCTATTTTTTTACTTGTTACAATGTCTGTAATTCAGTAACAATTGGTTTCTGATATTGCAATGCTGATATCGTGTTGTGAAATTCATGCAGTTTTGTCCTTACATCAAAATATTAGCTGGATCTTCAACCGCTTGCGCAAAGCCGATGTAAATGATGACAAGAAGTTCAGTCCAAAAGAAGTAAAAAGTTTCATGCAAGATATCAATGTTGAAGTTGACGATGAATATGTTAAATTCATCTTTGAAGTAAGAGTCAACTAAAAAAAAATAAAAATTAGTTGCATGGCTTCTACTGATATCCAGAATTCTCTGCAGAAATGTGACACCTCTAAAACCGGCTATTTGGAGGGTGCAGAGATTAAAAGGTTTTATGAGATCCTTACTGACCGTGAAGAAATCGATGTGATTTATGGAGAGTATGCCAAAACAAATGGTCTCATGAACACCGCCAACCTTCTGCACTTCCTGAAAAAAGAGCAAAGGGAGCAGGTGGACCTCGATCAAGCTCTCCAAATCATCCAGAAATACGAAGTTGATGAAACAGGTAAAGAAATGCACACAAAACTTTAAAGAACATAGGACCTTCGATGTCATTGGTGTATGATCTTGTAAAAATTTGGCCCCTTCCTGCTCCAGCATGTCTATCACCTTTCATTCACCACTGTATTGTTTTAATTTATTATTCATATGTTCCTTTAATTAAGTGCTCACACTGACCTCAGGCGTATGAAAATGGTAAAAAAAAAAAAATCTTGCTAACTTGCTACAACTCCATGGTCAGTGTTATATTTGATTTTTACAATGCATAAATGTCTGAAAGCAGTTTTACAACATTATAATGTGTCTTTAAAACTAAGTATTAGTTGTTGTTTTTAAATAAATCTTCAGTAAATCCTTTTACATCAAAGATGAAGTTGAGGTGTGAAAACAGGGCCTTAATTTTTTACAACAGACTTCAAGTCCTTCAAAGTATAATTGAGTATTGATAATGCTTTCAACCAACTGTGGTGTACGATGTACAAAACATTTCTCAGTACATGTACAGTACAGTACAGTACAGTTCATGTACAAAATGTACATTTCTCAGTTGTGTGTGGGGTGTGAGCACCATTTCTGTGTGTTTTGTTAAATCCTTTGTCATGTGAATATTTTCACGGAATGCTTATATAACTATGTTGGGTTTGTACGTTTTAACCGATTGATTAATTCCACATTAATTCCACATTTCTATTTTGCATAATCTAATTCTAATAATCTACTGCAGTTGCTGTGAGTAGAGTCAGAGTAACCAGATTTTTATTGGATACTTCCTGCAAGTCTATTTGTTAAAGGAAATCGGTGGCTTTGTAAATTGGATATAATATATATTGATATAAGTCCCCGATTTATTTAATTGAATGGCCTAGTACACAATCCAAGTGCTTCTGGGTTAAGGATCTGAAATTCATTAGTGTTTTACTTCTAAATGTTTCTATATTTTATATATTTTTTCTGTTTATGTGCACTAAATGGACATAGGTATTGGGACATACATTTGTCATTACCTTAATTGTTAGTTATCATTAAATTGAAAAAATGAAATACACCATGCCTTTTAGACAAGTAGATGCTTCACAACATGTGGGGAGTTTAGAGTGGCACAGAGCCCTGACCTCAGCTGCACTAAACAGCATTGAGATTAACCAGTCTGGCAAACATAAGCCTTCCCAAACATACTGACTGATATTGCAAATTCTTCTCTGGCTAAAGGGGCAAGAATTTTCTACAAACAGATATTTATACAAAATATTGTATAAAAACTATCCAGAAAGTACAACTTATAAAGGGATGTCATGCTGTAGATGCAATGTGTAGGTGTTTTAATACTTGTGTTCATATGTTTTTATGTATGTTTATATATTTAATACCATCCAGATTTAATCCTTGGATATATCTTAATAATTATCTACACTAATCATTACATCAGATTACCGGTATGTCTTCATTCTGTCAGGTGTAATACTTTACTGTTTGGCCAAATATTACATTTTTGCTTCAGCCCATATAAAATAAATTTCACATTTTGTCCAATTTGAAGTTCCTGAACATCTAATAGATAACAAAATGTGTTGAGCTCAACTTATTTTATTTCAGCCAGCAGCTTCGAAAAACTAACTAATTTGTTTTTGCCAGTCACATGCCCTTTAGGATTTTGCATAGATTTGTATTTCTTCCATCCACCTCAACAGCCAAAGCAAAGCAGCTGATGACGAAGGATGGCTTTCTGATGTACTTGCATCAGCCTGATGCTCTAATCATGAGTCCAGCCCATAAGAAGCTTTACCAGGACATGAACCTGCCATTGAGCCATTATTTCATCTCCTCATCACATAACACATACCTTCTAAAAGACCAGCTCAAAGGCCCCAGCAGCACTGAGGGCTACATAAGGTATGTCTTGTACAAACATACCATTTAAAAGGACTTTTCAACCTTCAATTAACAAGTTAGGGTCCCTCTTTATTTTCACTCATTTCACTCATTCTCAGCTTTAATAGTCAAAATTATATGGAAATCAATTTTTTTAATTGATTTTGGGCATTGCTTTAGTCCTAATGAATGTGACAATTGACACATTGACAATTCTCAGTTACATTTTTCAGAAATGTGATGTGCACTGAAATACAGATTGTGAGACAGACCTCATCAAAACAAACCTAAAACTCTTAAATCAATGGCCCCAAATTACCAAACAGCAGAAATCCGTAAAAGCATTTCCAATAAACCACAGGCTCCAAAAAAGTGCCCATGGTAACTCTATATAAATGGTCATTATGTTAAAATTAGTTACAAATTTTATAAAGCCATAAAAATCAGTTTTATTGGCCATGTAGTGTATTTTATCTTAAGCTTATCTTGAACTACTGACACCGCAACCAGATTTATGCAAAAAGGCATGCAAAACTCACAGGTGTGTGTGTCTGCGTGCACACAACAGAGGTCAAGAAGCTGGAAGCATGCCAGAAAGCTTTTGTTGTCTAGGTTTTTCTTTTATTTTCCCTACAAATATAATGATCAGCATCCAAAAGTCAAGAAAAAGTAGCACAATAACAGCTCTGTTCACAGGTCACATTAGTGCAATTAAGGTAACATTTGAGAAGTTGTCCACCTATATGAAAATTAAGCCTATTATCTACACAAGCAATTTGATATTTACACAACATTTAGGCATTTAACATATCTGCATTAGTGCCACAATTGCCAAATCAGCTAATTCCTATCCTGTATTAAGACCATCTATTTTGAGAAAAAATGTAAAAAACACAAAAGAAATGTATGTAAAAAATATTTTGATTAAACAACTGAATCTGACAACCTGAATCTGAAATGATTTCCTCCCACTTGCTTTTCCTTTTCATTCATTCATTATCTTCCACTTAATCGGGTGGGGGGCAGGGTCCCCATGCTCATCCAGGGAAAAAGTTTCGGGCACTAGGCAGACACCCAGGACAGGGCGCCGATCTATTACTAGGCACACTCACTCACAATAACACCCACACATAAACACACTCTATATGTGCCACACAATTTGGCACATTTAATTTGCCTTGAATCCATGTTTTTGGACTGTGGGATGAAACCGGTGAACCCGGAGGACACCCACACGGACACGGGGAGAACATGGAAACTCCACCCAGATTGGAATTCGAACCTGTATCCCCAGCACTAAGAGCCAACCATGCTAACCACTAAGCCACCGTGCCACCCCACTTGAGTTTATATTGTTAAATTTGTAATCTTGTAATATTCATTCATTCATTTATTATCTTCCGCTTTTATCCTATATTAGGGTCGCTCCCCATGCCCATCCATGGGAGAAAACCTCGGGCAGATACAACCAGGACAGGGGCGCTAATCCATCACTGGGCACACACTCACTCACACAGACACACTCTATATGTGGTAATTTGGAGAACTCAATTGAATTGATCCATGTTTTTAGACTGTGGGTGGAAACCGTAGGACTCGGACGAAACCCACACAGACACGGGGAGAACATGGAAACTCCACCCAGATAGGGATTCAAACCGGGAATCCCTAGCGTTGAGAGGCGAACGTGCTAACCACTAAGCCAATAGGCATATACTAAAAGTATATGAAGCTGTTATGTCAGTTTCATGAGTACTAAAATATTATTAAATATTTAAGCTTCAGTACTCATAAAACTGACAAATAACAGCTTCATATACTTTTTTATTATTTTAATTTAAAATGTATTGTATGTTATATTACTGCCAGCACAGCTGCATAGTTCTCCAGGAGTCATCTAATGCGCAGCATGGATCTGCAGTAAAGCATCCAGCTGCCCTCTGCCCTGTCACAGCAGTTGAGAGAAACCCCTAGCAGTTGAAAGTAATGTGTACTGATGAGTGATTTCTGTTTGTACATTAAAATAACCATTATGATTCTAGACAATACTTTAAACACCTAATTCTTAAGAAACACTTCCATTTCAAAGATGAAAAATGCATTAGACTAGTTAAAAGGTTTTTAAATGTCAAAAAAAAGTGTATTACATCTCTGTAGTGTGTGTGATAGATTTTAAAACTATTTTCTGCCATTTATTTATGCATGCAATGACATTAGTGGAATCCTATGTAGTTATGTGATTTAAAGCCATTGTTAATGTCTCAGGAATTGTGTTTGCCAACTTTTGTTACGTTTATATTATTTCTCATCAAACAATATTTATAATGCCCTTAACGTCCAAACTGTGGAGACATATTATTAACACCTCTGATTGTAGATTAATAATTCAAACTTGCACCAAACAATGTAAAAGTTAACTATGCCTTAATTAAATGAAAAGTCAAAGACCTTTACACATGAATGTTTAAATTTTATAAAGATAATAAAATACAAAATGTTCCAGTTGTAGTACATTTACTTTAGTAGTATTGTTCCCTAAAGACTAACATTTAATACCATACTAACAGAGCTTTAATGAAGGGATGTCGCTGTGTGGAGCTGGACATCTGGGATGGTTCTGATGGTGAGCCAGTCATCTATCATGGTTACACTTTGACATCCAAGATCCTCTTCAAGGATGCCATCCAAGCAATTAAGGAGTATGCCTTTAAGGTACAGTAAAGTAAGCTCTGTGGGCTTAATCATCATGTGACTCAGTAGAAAAGACAACATTCTAAAAAGTTTATATAAAATACTTGGTTCTTTTTTACTTTATTGGGTCCTTTAACTTTGTGAATTGATATTGAATTGAATTGTAAAAAAAAAAAGTATTTGTACAATAGCTTAAGCTGGGTGTTTTTTAGGATAATTTACAAAAAAATGTAGAATCTTGCCTGTAGTGTTTAATATTTAAACTGTTCAAGATCACACAACTTTTACACTGGCTGTTTTTTGGCCTCTTAAATTGTTACTGTTTTGTTTTGTGGGCAAAATGACATACTGTAAGTATATATTTTATATACTTTAAATACTCTCAGATTTGTGATTAATAAATTATTTACTGATGTAATGATATATTACCTCAGATGCTGTAAAATCATATTACAAATGTTTTAAATAAATTAATTGCCTTTAATGATTATTGTCTTGCTGGTATATTTAAATAGACTCAATTCATTCATCAATATGTTGTGTACATCACTTGAAAAAGACAGGGATTTTTCCAAACTGAACCAAAACATAAATCAATAAGGCAAAAATATGCATTATTGTGAATAAATCATGGGCAAGAGGTGGTGTTAAGCGTGACGTGTTGCAGAGTACTAAATAACTGCCATTTTTGATAGGAATGTAAAGCGATCATATGTGTGTATTATTGTCAATATTGGCACAGCTGGACAAATGGCTCAGCCAATTAGATTTAAAGACCAGCACTACCAATTTTATAAATATCATTATACAACTTGTCAGTCAAACTTAAACACAATTCAGGGCAGGTTATAAAATCCTGATCAAAAGTTATGAAAGAAGTTTTTATGATTAATGTCCAGTCATATACTTCTAATCAGTTTCTTTGTTATTTTACAGTCATCAGAGTATCCAGTGATTCTTTCTCTGGAGAACCACTGCAGTGTGGAGCAGCAGAAACTGATGGCCAATCACATGACCTCACTCTTGGGTACTGCCCTGCTTACTAAGCCCCTTGGGGACAAAATGTCCACAGCACTGCCCTCTCCAGAGGTAAGTTCTCATAAAGGGCCTGAAACTCAACTCAGATTTTCTTCTGTAGTGGTTTTGCAATAAAACATTGTTTCAAAGTAGCTTTACAGGACCGTTATGTTTTTATACAGTAATTTGCCTTTCCAAGCTGATTATGTGACAATTTTTTTAATGAACACTTCCATATCAAAAATGCACAAAATGCATTTGACCAATTAAAGTTTAGGTTTTTAAATGTCCCTTTTAAATGGCTTATTTTTACATCTGCATTATAGGGCGTTGTAGCTCGGTGGTAAGGGTTTTGGGCTATCAATCTGAAGGTTGTGGGTTAAAATCCCAGATCCACTACAGTTACCGATGTGAGTCTTTTGAGCAAGGCCCTTAACCCCTTATTTTCTCCAGCAATTAAATAATTTTATTAAACTTCTGTGTAGGGCTGCAACTATTTTCATAATCGATTAATCTGTCGATTATTTTTTTCAATTAATCAATGAATCAGATAAATAAAAAAAAAATCCATGTTTTCACATTACATTTAGTCATTTAGCAGACGCTTTTATCCAAACCGACTTACAATTGAGAACACCACAAGTCAGTAGTTATAAAGAACACCAGCTACACTGTAGAATTATTAAACAGGTCAATAAATGTCTGGTTTGATTTACATTATGAGTTTAAGGCATCCAAGTAGCCCAAAGAGCAATTAAACACATCTCAAACAAACTGGCACAATATGTAGCATAGTGAAAAAAAAAGTAAATTACACAAATTTGTGTAGCTGTAATATGTTACCTCATCCCCGTCACTCCCATAGTGTCTTCACTCATATTTTGTCAAAAAATTAAAGCGTGAAGCTTGATCATTAATTACAACCGTTTTGTATATACATGTATTTATAAAGCACATTTAAACACTGCTTAAGCTAATTAAATAAAAATAAAAAGTAACACACGTTCTCTATCACTGTCATTATCCAGTTATGCTCTGGTTCTCATAGTGACGTCACGTTGATTAGCTTCAAAACTAAAGAAACTTGGGATATTGTAGTGATTTACTCTACTGTTAAGCTTTATCCTCATCTGTGTTGAACATGTTTAGTTTAAGGTGGTGTATCATCACTGTGGTGCTCCATGCAGGTCAATTCATTTTCGCAGAGCTCGCACCTTACATGTTCTTTATTTGTGTGAAGTACTCCCGCAGTTTTGATTATTTAAACGGAAGCTTTTTCTTGTCTGTGTTTCATTTGTGCCATTTTATATAACTTGTTTCACAGATTCCGGCTCGTTCTTTTTAACCCTCTATTTTTTTTCCAGCGTTGTTGAAGCGCTGCAGATCACGTAAGTGGTTACGACAGTGCGAGTAACGTGGAAATCGTGCGACCCAACGAATCAATAAATTTGTTATCGACACTTTTCATAATCGATTTTATCGATTCGTTGTTGCAGCCCTACTTCTGTGTAATTATGTGGTTTAAAGCAATTGTTAATTGTCTTGTGAAATATATTCTGTTTGGTCTCTTTTTATATTGTTTCTCATCAAGCTATATTTATAATACCCTTAACATCCAAACTGAGGTGACACATTATTTATATCTTCATGATTGTAGACATAATAACTTCAAAGGTTCTGCATCAAACAATGTAAAATTTAAATATGCTATAATTTACTTAAAAGTCAAAGACACAATGGTTTTAATTGTATAAAAATTATATATATAATATACAAAATGTTCCTGTTGAAGTACATTTATGGTAGTAGTATTTTTCATTTAACATTTAAAACCAAACAATATTTATGCTCTTAACATCAAAACCCCAAAATGCAACCTCACCACAAGAAGAAAAAACAATTACATTCAAAAGTCAACATTAAGTGAAAAAAGGATCTAGTTAGGACAAAAACATTAATGAAAGGAGCTTTAAAAGTCATCACCTTAATAGCATAGTGTAGGTGTAATTAGCAGTTACAGAGTACAGTCAGGAGCACCTTTAGTGTCATAAATGCTTTGGTGCATAATGTTGCAAAAATGCGGAGAATTCTACAAAGTACAACATGAGACTTTAAATGTACTTATTATTATAGTGCTATTTGACTATAAATAAAAAATCTAAAGGTTACTCAGTCGTTTAAACCTTATAGAGATGGAACAATAGCACTGACACCAGATCAGCAGAGCTTAACTTGGCGTGCAAACACAAATAGCATGCAAGGTTGCATTTTTGATTTATGCCAAAAAGAATGTAAATAAAAAAACAGCATCATCAACTTGATAGATACTCAGTGTTTTTAGGATAATCTATAAATTGAAGAGCCAACATTTAACATGGAAATAAGACTTGTATAAGACTGTACGATTAAATTTTGTGCAGAAATTGCCTTTCACCACTATTTCTAGACTTTATTTATTTATTTATTTATTTTTAGCTGTACTGGTCACTGCTGTATGTTCAATTTTTAATTAAATGGAAGAATTTTTAATAATATTTATAATATATAAAATTATAGACAGAGCTTGTGCTTGCTTTTAGATGATATTTCCTTGTTTAACTTGTGCCTAGTTAGCAGTCTAGTTTTAATTTCAGATGTTCTAAACATATTATTGTTTTGTACCAATCATGGTTTTCTTTTAGGAGCTGAAAGGTCGCTTCCTAATCAAATGCAAGTGCTTAAACAAACTAGAAGATTTGTTTTCAGAGGAAAGCCACACAGCGGAGGAGGAGTCTGTGACTGAAGAAGAGGATGCACAAGATGACGAAGAAGAAGATGCTCAAAAAAATAAGGTTTTTGTGAATGTCCTACCTACATTCTGTACTTACTTTCACTTTGTTCCCACATATAAGTGTCTTTCAAATATATTCTTTACAATTCTTGAATTTTAGCAAACAAAGAAACTGAAGTTGGCAAAAGAGCTGTCAGACCTTGTTATATACTGTAAAAGCGTTGCTTTTCATGGATTTGAAAATGCACAAAAGCACCAGTCCTTTTATGAGATGGTGTCATTAAAAGAGGGGGATGCTGTCAACTTTGCAGAGAAGCAAGGTATATCACTAATGTACATTACAATGCCATATTACAAAGGTTAAGCCTTTTTTTTTTAGTAAAATTTGAACTTTAAATTGCAGCAAATGAGTTTATTCACCATAATGTGGAAAAGCTGAGCCGAACTTATCCATCAGGAGCTATAAGAACAAACTCCTCCAACTTTGACCCGGTGCCGCTGTGGAACATAGGCTGCCAGATTGGTACATATATTAGTTTGTGATAATACACATACACATTTATATTGTGGTATATTGTGTCTACAGACGAATTTATGCATATGCATGCCTAAAGTGTTTTGTCCCCTTTGCTGCTGCCAACACTGTGAATTTCTCCACAGTGGGGAAATTTGCAGTGTTGATAGCAGCAAATGGATAAAACACTGTACATCATGATTGAAGTTAATGTTAAGATGTTAGTGTATAGCTTGTATAACAATGTTGTTTATATCTCATTATCTCTCATTTATGTCTAATCTGCTGGCAATGAAAGTGGGTACACCCTTATATAAAAATGTCAGCTGTAAAATATAAAAATACCCATATTAAATTTTACCCAATTATTCCATGTCCTGCCTACAGTCAAGTATGGTGATGGGAGTGTCAAGATGTGGCTGTGTGATTTGCTACATTTCTTTGAGGAATCTATGAATGCTAACATGCACTGTGACATTAAAGCAAAGGCATGATCTCCTCCCTTCAGAAACTGAGCCACAGGGCAGTATTCCAACATGAAAACGACCTCAGACACATCCAAGATGACCACTGCCATGCTGCCAAGGCCTAAAATATCACAATTTGATGTTAATTATATTTTGTCTGTGAATACTAATAAAATAATTCCAGGTCTTTCTGCTCCATTCCGTAACCTTTTCCTTGATTGCGTCGCTTCCAGACATATATTTCCTTATTAGAGCATTTAGCCCATCACATTTCAGCAAGGTTGCCAAGTTTTAAAGTTTTCTGCCTATGCTTTTAGAATGAATTTTGATTGCCCCTGTAGCATTAAATCAATTCAAACCTAATTTATAAATTTTTTTTTATAAATATTTAGTTGTAATAGTTATTACCTCCTTCAAAACCTTAAATGTGTTCTGCTCTTCAGTTGCCCTTAACTTCCAGACTCCGGGAACAGAGATGGACCTGAACCAGGGGCTGTTTAGCCAGAATGGAATGAGTGGCTATGTTCTGAAGCCCACTTACCTCAGAGATTGCCAGTCCGAGTTCAATCCAATCACACTCCCTCAAGGGCCATGGCTCAAACCCATCCAGCTGCACGTGATGGTCAGTAATTCCTATCAGATGAATTTCAATATTTTCAACTATCTGTGTATGAGCATGTTCTCTATTGTGTGTGTGGAAATTTCTGTCCTTCAGTATCAAGCCAGTGTGATGCTTTGGTTAAATCCAGATTGTGACGGAATATCATAAATGCATCTTATTCTGAATAGTATTGTGTGCTATTTTTTAGTGATGTAATTGCCTATTGGCTGATGTTTAGGTGATTTCAGCCCAGCAACTGCCGAAATTGCGAGAAAAAAATTACTCTATTGTGGATCCTCTGGTACGAGTGGAGATTCACGGTGTACCTGCCGATAAGGCAGTGAAGGAGACACAGCACATCCAGAACAATGGTAAAGTTATATTAAAAATCCAATTTCCTCCAATTATACCTACAAGTTATAAAAAAATCCATCTATTTTATAATCTGAACTGAATGATAAAATAACATGACAAAACAAATGTCCAATTCTGTGATGCTTCATTGTGTATAGTGTATATAAAGCTGGTTGCTGGTCATTTTAATCGGCATCTCCTGCAAAGTTTAGCCTGCAGCAAATATCCCGGTCCAGGGTTTTTATGTCTAGTAAGAAAATTAAAAGGTTAACAAAAACAAACCCTCCTTCTAAGGAACGCCCTTTCAGGTTACATGGTTTTAAATAAGGGTAGTACAGACTCTATTATAGACAGACATAATTAGGTAACAAGCATTCGTATAATAAAGTTCTAATCATCTGAAATCTGTCGGTCTCAGATATTTTTAGCACAGTAACAAAACAATTATGTTTTTGTGTGTGGATGAAGTTACAAAGGAGAACAAATAACCCACACTGCCTCTCTTTAACAAAGGCTTCAACCCCACGTGGAACGAGAACTTCCAGTTTCACTTGAACGTGCCTGAACTTGCAATGGTGCGTTTTGTTGTGGAGGACTATGATGTCGTATCCAGCAATGATTTCATTGGCCAATGCACAGTTCCATTCACCAGCCTCCAGAATGGTCAGTCTTTATGCATAACTTTCTCAATATCTTTATTTTTACTGATTTAAAAATGTGTAATTTTATATAACAAATATGACATCTCAAAGACAAAGTCTCGCTTTCTTTCCCATAGCCATCTCATTTAAATACAGTTGCCTTTTTAAAGACAATTAATAATAATAATAGTATTTAGTTTTATGGTTGAATATTAAACTGACCACCAATGTTTAGACATGCTAGACCAGTGATGCACATTTTATTCTCTTTAGTCCTGCCTAAAGAACAGCTAGAAGTATTTAAGATATACAGTTTGGTGGCATATCTGTCCTTGTTTTTTTTATCTCACTCTTCATTATAATCACATTGTATCTGCAAAGTGTTACAGATTGAACTCTTTACTTAGTATTTTGTTGTTTATTTCCTACATTTCATCCTTGAAATACATTTGACCAATAAACACTTCTTTTTTGTTGCTTGTGGAAAGTTGTTGGCCAGTTTTAGTTCATGTCTATCCAACTTCATCAATTTTTTGATAAATATGTGTGCATGCAAGTTGTACTGGATTTTCTACACTTTGTGTGTGTGTGTGTGTGTGTGTATATATATATATATATATATATATATATATATATATATATAATTATTTTTTTTTCTTTTCCCCCCTAGTGCTTAAGCAAGTGAAGCATTTTGTATTAGATTAAATTATGCAGTTGGTATATTACAAAACCTGAGCCTTATTTTTTTAATATTATTAAAAGTAGGAAAGTTCTTCAATCTTTTGAATTAGTGTTTTTTAGCTGGAAGGGCAGCCTTTATGCACTGATAAAATTTGCTTGTCAAATTTTTAATCTGAGCTGTTTTTGCATGCATTTTCATCAAATGTGACTGAGAGTCCAGAATTTGCAGCTTTCTGTTTGACTTTGGCAGTGCACAAAAATAACATCAGTTCCTCTGTTGTTTAGTAGCAAGAAACTGCTGGCCCCTTTTTATATAAGATTTATACTGTATGGCCTAGTTGCTAGATTCAGAATAAAAAATAAGAGGCTGCAAGAAGCTGTTTTTGTATATGATTTCGCAAATAAAGCTCATGTTTTGCTACCTACCCATGTTTAGCAACCCTGACCAAGTGACACCTTGTCTAATTCAAGTTCTTTATGTTCTAAAGGGTATTAATTTATCTTCCACTTAATCCTCTACTAGGGTAGCAGGGAGGGGGCAGTGCAATCCAGGGAAGAATGCCTCGGGTGCTAGGCAGATGCATCCAGGACGGGTCATTATTCTATCCTTGGGCACACACTCACTCACACATACTGACTATATAGGGGCAATTTAGAGAAGTCACTTTACCTTGAATCCATGTTTTTGTACTGTGGGAGGTAACTGGAGAAGCCAGGGGAAACAGACACGGGGAGAACATGGAAACTCCACCCAGATTGGGATTTTGAACCTGGATCCCCAGCAGTGAAAGGCAAATGTGCTAACTACTAAGCCACCCTAGCCCTATACTAAAATTGTACAATAATATTTATAAGTATTATACAATGCTCTAAAATTGTAAAATAATACTTATAAGTATTTGCAATATACATAGTTTTATATTCAGAAAATCCTCACAATGTCATTTATGCAGTGATGTCTCAACTTTTACATGAGTGACGGTCTCAGTGTTGGTTACAGCACAGTGACAGAAATATATTTTACAATACTAACAAATGGGGACTAGTGGTTAGCACATCCGTCTTGCGACGCAGGGCATCCGGGTTCAAATCGCAATCTGAGTGGAGTCTCAGTGTTCTACTTGTGTCTGTGTGGGGTTTCTTAGTTTTCCTCTCACAGTCCAAAAATGTGGATTGAAGGTGAAAATGCTGCTCTAAATTACCCCTATATAGAGTGTGTGCCCAGTGATGGATTGGCACCCTGTCCTGGTGTCAGATATCTGTGCAAGCCAATCGAGTTCTTTGGTGATAACAAAATAATAGGCACAAGAGGGCATGCATTACTGTAAATAAATCAGAGCTAAGTTAGTGACTTTGTGTAGCAAAGAGTGCTGTTACACCTCTTTCCCATAATTTAGTCAGAATAATCCACAACCTTGACTGCCATATTGCTTTTATAAAAAAAAACTTACAAACACAATATAATAAAAAAAAACAAGATTGGGATCATAAATGCATTTATTGAAAGCAAAATCTTTAATAAAATGTCCTTCTGAGACATAATCTAGTTTTTAAAGTGATCTGAGTAACAGGTTTCCGGTTTCTCTAACATACAAATTCTGCATTGTTGTGGCAAAATTATAGAACGTAGTAAAAAAAAAATCGCAAAAAAATGTATTGTATATCACGCATTGATACGAATGTAAAGCAGTCAATGGTGTGCGTTATTGTCAATAATGTCACGGCTCAGCCAATCAGATTTAATGACCGGATCTACCCATTTTATAATTACATTTTAAGCATATTACTGTCATATTATTTTAAAATCACCGTTCTTTAATTTGATCATATTTTATTTTAGGATTTTGACCTCTCAATTTGTTTTCTCTTCAGGATATCGGCATGTTCCACTGTATAACCAGAACGGAGATCTTCTCTCTTCAGCAGGACTTTTTGTTCACATCATGGCTGTGGAAGTAACTAAATAAATGAGTCTACATCGGAAAATCTGCCTCTAAAGGGCCACTTTGGACCCAGCACAACTGCTCTGTGACTCAGGAATATTAGGGACGAAATAAAAAGAGCCATTTTCAATAAAGTTACACTGACCAGCTGATATGTAGCTTAGAACACTGAAAAGACTATGTTAGACTTAGACTGGATTTGCAGTAGATCCTAGTTGTTTGTTTTTTTTTTTTTAAACGTAGACTACTTTTAATAAATGCCAATATTTTAAATTTTAATCATTGTATTTTGAATGTCTTGAAGAAAAAATAAAATCCTGATAAATAAGTTTCGAGAAGGTTTTACTTTTCTTGCCAGTTTGTCGAAATGAAAAATGAAAAAATGATGACAAAATGAAATCAGAAGCTAAGTCTATAAAGCTTTTTTCTTGTAAATCCTCTGAGAGGAATTTTGGCTGTTTAAAGTAAAACACTTAAAATACTCCAATGTTTATAGCACAAAAAAGTCAAAAGTGATCATTTCAAAATAAACATTCATTCATTATCTTCCACTCCATCCAGGGGAGAACATTTTGGGCACTGGGCATCCAGGATGCACTCAGGACAGGGCACCAATCTAATACTGGGCACACTCACTCATACAGACACACATACACACTATATGGGGCAATTTAGAGCATTCATTTTACCTTGAATCCATGCTTTGGACTGTGAGAGGAAACCAGAGAACCCGGAGGAAACCCACATAATACATTGTCACAAAGCAGCTTTACAGTTTTGTAAGCATTTAAACACACAAAGAGCACGCCAAAGCGATAGTGACAAGATGGCAAGATGAAATGCCAAAGCCTTTGTTGCAACAAATAGTTATTGTACCACACCACATACAAAAGCATGTATTAAAAATTTGACCCTTCACTGTCCCCCTGTTCAACCACTTCTGTGACTGAAGACCAGACCAATTGTGCAACTCTGACTTCATTAATGCTCAAGGCCGCAGGTTTATTTTACAATATTACATATTTGTAAAAATGTTTTTGTATTACTTGAGGCTAAAATAGGGCACTAATGACAGTCTTTTTATTTATGGTCAGATGTCTGCATTTGGTCATGTACTGTACTATATATATCTTTTACCAATAAGTCCACCTATTTTAGAGCTGAACTGTTTTAAAATCACCCGTCATTTGAGATGACTGTCATATAAAACCATCCTATGTTGCAGATGTCAGCAGATAATAAACGAAAAACAAAGCTTACAAAACCCTGAGTTAGGTTTATTTGTTCCCGATGGAGCATCCATCCATCCATTATCTTCCACTTTATCCTATATTAGGGTCACGGGGGGGGGCAGGTACACCCAGGACAGGGCGCCAATCTATCGCTGGGCACACACTTACTCACACAGACACACATACACACTCTATATGGGGCAATTTGGAGAACTCAATTGACTTGATCCATGTTTTTGGACTGTGGGAGGAGACTGGAGAACCCGGAGGAAACCCACGCGGACACGGGGAGAACATGGAAACTCCACCCAGATGGGGATTCGAACCGAGAATCCCTAGTGCTGAGAGGCAAACGTGCTAACCACTAAGCCACCATGCCGCCCCCGTCGGAGCACTTTTTACCAAATAAAAAGAGGAAAACCTAGGCCAGGGGTGCCCACACTTTTCTGGCCCGAGATCTACTTTTCCATTCGACAGGTCATCGAGATCTACCGGGGTCAATCTCTATTTTTTAGGCTTTTATATTGAAACCTGTTTACACACATCATGTTAGTATTGTCGAATCTGTTAGAATTGCTCTTTTATTAAACACATTCCAGCAAATAGCATGGAGAAAACCTGATTTTAGTTACACCCAAACACACAGAATAGAGCACAAATGTAAAACAATCATTTTAACCCACATTTCCCCAAACAGAACATCCATCCATCCATTATCTTCTGCTTTATCCTCTATTAGGGTCACAGTGGGGTTCCCCATGCCCATCCAGGGGAGAACACTTTGGGCACTGGG
Source organism: Corydoras maculifer (assembly GCA_019802435.1). Lineage (NCBI taxonomy): Eukaryota > Metazoa > Chordata > Actinopteri > Siluriformes > Callichthyidae > Corydoras > Corydoras maculifer. The sequence continues at coordinate 411,600 of JAFMOD010000247.1, forward strand.
CAGATACACCCAGGACAGGGCGTCTATCTATCCACTGGGCACACACTCACTCACATACACACACACACACACACACACACACACACACACACACACACACACACTCTATATATGGGGCAATTTGGAGAATTCAATTGATCTTGATCCATGTTTTTGGACTGGAAACCGGAGAACCCGGAGGAAAGCCACGTGGACATGGTGAGAACATGTAAACTCCACCCAGATTGGGATTCGAACTGGGAATCCCTAGCGCTGAGAGGAGAACATGCTAACCACTAAGCCACTGTGCTGACCCCAAACAGAATATGAACATTAATAAAAGCAAATGCATTTTGAGTTTGACATTGTAAAAATATTCACCCCCCCCCCACACTCTCAATGAAAGTGGAACATTTTAGTTCTTTTTGAGCTTCACTCGTCCTTCACTCATCTTGTCAGTTAAATAAAGTGTAAAAACACAAACAGGAACTATCTAATGTAATGTAATGTAATGTAATGTAATGTAAATCTAATGGAGATGATTCGGGAGGCAGTGCTTCGGATTTAAGCACGGAGGCGTGGGAACAGTGAGAGAGATGGGGGCGGGGGGGCAGGCCGCTCGCTTTCAGAACGATAGAGATCGCGATTTAGAATGAATCACACTGTGCGAGAATGTGTGCGCATGTGTGTATAAGCGCTTCCAATACTGTGCTGTCAAAAAGCGCTGATACGTGATAAACCCCTTCGCGATCGACGTATTGAGCACCCCTGCCCATGGCTGTTTTTAAACTAGAAATAACATAAAACCATAAAGATATTTCATACCATCTGCATGGGGATGTGAATGCTTTCATAGTTTGGGAAAAGTCAAGTGCAATCGAGGCACAAGGTGGAGTTTATTAAAGACACTTCTTTATACCATTCATCCTTTTATTCATTATCATCCGCTTTATCCTCTATTAGGGTCGCGGTGGGGTTCCCCATGCCCATCCAGGAGAGAATGTCTCGGGCGCTGGGCAGACACACCCAGGACAGGGTGCCAATCCATCGCTGGGCACACACTCACTCACTCACTCAAACACACTCTATATGGGGCAATATGGAGAACTCAATTGACTTGATCCATGTTTTTGGACTGTCGGAGGAAACCCACACGGACACGGGGAGAACATGGAAACTCCTCCCGGATGGGGATTCAAACCGGGAATCCTAGCGCTGAGAGGCGAACGTGCTAACCGCTAAACCACCGTGCCGCCCCCTTCTTTCTACCGCTACAAATTATTTACATTGCACTAATCATATTTAAAAGTATTCTTATTTTTATAGGTGGCTTTTTCCATCCATCTCTCAGCTCTGAAGATATAGGTTCGAATCCCGATCTTGGTGTAGTTTCCATGTTCTCCCTGTGTCCGGATAAAGTTTTTTTTCTGGGTTCGCCAGTTTCCACCCACAGTCCAAAATAATGCATTTTGAATTGTCAGTATAATGTGTGCCCAGTAATAGATTGGCACTCTATCCAGCGCCCGAAACATTTTACCTTGGATGGGCATGGAGTACCCCCTCAGACCCAAGAATAGGATTAAGAGGTCAATGTTATATATTGATTTTAGTCCGTTCATTGTTTTTTATTTCCTTTTTTCTATTTTGCCTACACACAGAGAAATTTGTCCTCCTAATTTAACGTATCCATATGGTGAAACACACATATATTGTTTATATTGATTATCTTTATTTGTATTGAATAGAAAATCATAAAGAACTACTTAGGTACCCATCCATCCATTATCACCCGCTTTATCCTTTATTAATGTCATGGGGGGGGGGTTCCCATGCCCATCCAGGGGAGAACATCTCGAGCACTAGGCAGATAACCCAGGACAGGGCACCAATCCATCGCTGGGCACACATTCACTTACACAGACACACACTATATGGGGCAATTTGGAGAATTCAATTGATCCGTGTTTTTGGACTGTGGGAGGAAATCGGAGAACCCGGAGGGGGAAATCCCTAGCACTGAGAGGCGAACGTGCTAACCACTAAGCCACCGTTCCGCCCACTTAGGTACCACTGCTCAATATTTTTCTTTGAATACATTTTTTTTGGCTTTTGTGTGAAAAACCTAGATCTAAGCTACACTGAGCAACAAATTTAAAATATAAGGTGGACCCTAGTATAGGCTTAAGTGGAAAATTAGAGGAGAACTCATCAATTCATCTATTTACCTGTACTTTGAACCAAAAACTGCATGATTTTATGAACTGCACTGCTGCCACATGACAGATTAGTCTGATTAATCTGATTAGTTTATTACCGTGCACTTTTTTTTCCAAAAGAAGTGGATCAGACTTAACATTTACTTTTAATTTTATGCAGTTAAAAATACATTATATTAATCTACCTGTATTATTTTGTATGATAAATTTGAGTTACTTGTACATCACCATACAGGCTTGAATATTTACTGGTTAACTGGTGTTCATAAAGCCCCATTGTGTGTGTCTGTGTGTGTGTGTATGTGTGTGCTCCTGCATTTTATGGGTTTGAACTTAATTTTGAGCAAAATTGTAGAATACCATCTATGGTCCTAAAAACAGTGAAAGCATAACAGCCGATGCAATTGTTCTGTGAAATGTGGACAGCTTGGTCCATTCTGTTAAAGACATAAAAAATATTATTTAATATAATATTTGATTAGTAACCTATAGCAGTTTCGGTGGAATTAAAATATGCATAGTGAAACTTAATGCTGGATTTTTAAGGACGAAAAATTGATTCCAATATTTTAAGCAACACTGAGGTTGCTTGAGTAGGACTAAGTGAATATATTCTGTTACGCCTCCTTGTGGCACAACAGCAAAACTCCTGCACAAAGATCACAAACTGGTTCGAATCCTGATAGAGATTTATATGAGCCCATGTATCTATTGAAAACTGAAAGAAACCGCAGTGTCCAAACATTACGTTGTGTTCACACTAAACAGCAGGCACACACATTATAATAATTCACTGCTATGAGTGACTTCACAAAAATTTCTACATTACTTTGGTGCGTTCTGACAAAGAAATGAGAGGCCTAGTATATATATATATATATATATATATATATATATATATATATATATATATATATATAGTTCTATGGCTGAGTTGTGCTAATTGGTGGTGGATTTATGTAGTATTTTTAATTCAAAACTTAAAAAAAAATTGAATTTAAATAAATAAATAAATTAACTGCCTGGTAACAGTTAATCAGGAGTTTAAGTCAGATTTCTATATGTATGTTTGGTTTCAGATTTTTATTTAAATCACAATAGCGAAGATGATTACTCAGAGCATATTAAATAGGTGAGCCAGATTTAATTAAAATCTTTTTGCCCTGGCTCATTCAATGATGGATGTAAGTGTAAATGTCTCACGTGACCAGGGCTTTGTGGTTCCAATTCTGAAGAGGAAAAATACTTAAATTTTTTTTTTTTAAAAAACACTCCATATCATGTTAAATTACTTTATCCTAAATTAATTCTGCGGCACGGTGGCTTAGTGGTTAGCACATTCGACTCTCAGCGCTAGGGATTCCCGGTTCGAATCCCCATCTGGGTGGAGTTTCCATGTTTTCCCCGTGTCTGCGTGGGTTTTCTCCGGGTTCCTCCCACAGTCCAAAAACATGGATCAAGTTAATTGATTTCTCAAAATTGCCCCATATAGAGTGTGTCTGTGTGAGTGAGTGTGTGCCCAGCGATGGATTGGCGCCCTGTCCTGGGTCTATCTGCCCAGCGCCCGAGACGTTCTCCCCTGGATGGGCATGGGGAACCCCACCGCGACCCTAATAGAGGATAAGCGGGAGATAATGAATGAATGAATAAATTAATTCTGCTTGTGAAGTATAACATTTTGTAGAAAATGGGCAATTTTTCCATTGAAAACTAAATTAATTAATTACCACTAATTAGTTAATCAAACGGTAAATTTTTTATTCTTGTGCCAGCATTGACAATGAACAATTGTGCAAATTCATCTTAATCAGATATTGGGAAATGGGTGAAATAGCATTTGCAAACTTTTTACCAGACACACAGAAACAGATTAAGCTAATATAGGGGTAGTAATAATAATAATAATAATAATAATAATAATAATAATAATAATAATAATAATAATACAAAAAAAATTAAATAACCATAATCACAGAAAGACACGGACGATAAAAAACAAATAAAATCCAAACAAAACTAAAGAAGTCATTTGTTTTTTCTAAAAAGGTGCTTTAATATAATGTCATAGTTTGGAAGAAAAGTCGCAACAAACCATGGATCACCTTGAAATGCAACTGCAAACGTGCCATAGCACAGCCCCTTGTCACTGGTTTCCAGCTACAGTGGCTGCATTGCATTAAAATAAAAAAAATAAAAAACACAACAAAATCACAAGGTGGATGTAATGCACTGTGATTAAAACTTCGCCACACTCTTAGTAAGTGGGTCTTTGATATTTTTAGTGAAAAACCCCAACATCCTACAACCAATCACCAAATGTGCTGGTGAAAGTGTTTAATTAAAATGAAAAAACTTGAACGAAACCACACAAGGAGCTGAACAGGGCTTAAAAAAGCAAACAAAAAAGCTGTTGAGTATCACAAGCATTTAAACATTTCAAACCAAATACTGAGGGGATACCCTGACTAAACCAAATACTTTAGAGATTGAGGTGAATAAAAAGAGGTAGCACAGACAACTCAACAAGAATAAGAACAAGGACAAAGAAAAACAAGCACAAACAAATGTAGTGTGTATGTGTAAAGGGGCAAACAAATTGAGAGGGGTTTTCTATTTTTCTAGAGTTTATTTTCCCTTTTTTTCCCTGTTCCTCTCTTAGGCACCGAGGTGAAAGAGAATAAATGCTGCAGTGCTGCCCCACCGCACACAAAACCAAAATTACATCTTCAAATCTGTGAATCGAAACATCTCAAGAAACCCATGCAAATGTTGTGGGGTTCTTTAACCTGCTCAGGGGAGGTTTAATGGAATCTGGTGTGCATCAGCGGCCATAAGTCACTACCTGATATAAGACGAATTCCTGACACAATGACCAAATGCTGCACGTTATGAGGAGAGAATAAAATAAAATAAAAATGCAAAACAATCATCAGGGATCCAAAGTTGACTTAAGTCTAACACAATATAAATGATGTCTGTGCTCTTGTGATTGAAGTAAGCCTTTTAATTCTGTGGGGTTCAGACTTCCAAAAAGAAACCTGCTCCGACACAAATAGGCAATATAATAAAGCATCTGTACAGTCAAGAGGAATGCATATGCACCTGTCCTCCCCTTAAATTGCAGGGATGAAGATAAATCTGCATTAAAATTTGCTAAAACTGAGCTTAATTGCTGTGAGTTCTGAAATTGTGAGACACCGTTGTCCCCATTTCATAAGCTACCATTTAATACTACCCAGGTAAAAACAGACCCTCATGCCAAAAAACGGCAGATGAGAGGGTGGAAGCGACACTCCCTTGGCACAGTACAATTTGCACGGTGTCAGATTGTCTCTTGGATCAATGACAACGCAGCCACGTAAGAAGAATAAGATGCCGCAAAGATGATGCCGTGCCGCGAAAAACAAAAGACGAAACACAAAAGAACGAGAAGGACCGAATCGACATTATGGCACGAGTGATAGCAGAAGTTGACTAACACCCATGTTTAAAAAAAATTATAATAAAAAAATACAGGCATTTGAACAGAGGCTTTATGAAAAAGCCCCTTACCTGCTTCTATGGTTTAAAGAGGAGAACTGTGGAAAATATTTCGGTGGAAATATTCTGTGTACAAAAACATACCCCATAGAAATGACTTTTAAAAAAGGCACTTGTTTTTGAATAGAAGAAAACCACTGTCGAATGCCTGCATAGCAACAACCCGGAGATCTGCAATTGGATTAATTTGTTTTAGCAGAATAAAGTAGAAGTGATGTTTTTGGTTTCTTACTAAGCACTTTGACAGGAGAGCTGAAACACAGGTCTCTCATGAGCAGTAAAAGTCTGTAGTGGAGCTTTGTCATATGAGGATCTCCTGGTGGGCTGCAGACCTAGAATCTGCATATCCTGCATATTGAGTAAAGCCCGGGACATCAGGATAACCTCTTCGCATTGCCTTCTGCAGGGTGACTAGTGCAGCTTGCTACCTTCCTCTGAGGTTCTGCAGGACTCCGTACACATCCTCTTCTTTGCTCAGTCCTTCGAAGAACGGAAGCAAGTCTAGCAGCTCAGTGTCGGTCATGTCGTCGAACCACGACTGCACTGGAACCTGGCGTGAAAAGTGCAATAATGTGCATAAGGTCTAAACATGTACTGATAATTTAAAGAAGGATGTTTGAAAGCAGAGTTAATGGAGACTAACAGCATTCTCTGGATGAAAGATGTAAGAAGCTGGCGAGTTGTCCACTATAATGACATTGTGTAGCTCTCGCCCGAGGCGGCTCAGGTCTTTCACATAGTTTCCACGGTGAAACACGCAGGATTCCCTGAAGAGCCGTGCGCGAAATACACCCCACTGGTCCAGCAGGTCAGCCACTGGGTCAGCGTACTAAGGTAAAGGCCAGAACAGACAGGTGAAACTAAGAATGGCACATCTCTAAATAGTGAAATGTTATTTTTTGTATTTTGATGATAACAGGTAATTTATTTATTATTTCTGCAATGAACCCTTTCATACATGATGTCCAGGGACAACTTGTGGACAAAATTTTAATATATTTAGTAAAGATCGTTAATTATAAGAAATTTATTTACGTGGAAGCAAACATTAAATTACTTAAAAAGGAAAGACTTGCATGTTTGGGAGAACATTTAATTGTTAAAAGTAATAAAAACTAATTGGACACGTGGGCATGCTTTAAAGGTTTATACATAAATCATTAAGTTAATTATAAGGAATCCAGTTAATGGGACAAAAAATATGGGTCATAAATGACAAAAATATACTAATAGGAAAGAAGTTTTGAGACACATTTTGTTATTACAGTAGCTTTTATAACATGCCATTGCTGGTCTGGTCTGTCGCAAGCCTTCTTAGATAAATTAAAGACCTTTTAGAAGCAAAGTTTGCTTTGTTTATAGGAATTATTACAGCCAGAAGATCCATCCATCCATTATCTTTCGCTTTATCCTATACTAGGGTCGTGGGGGGGGGAGAGAAGAATATCCTGGCAGAAATTAAGTTTACATCACATTACATTTGATCATTTAGCAGATGGTTTTTTTTGGTTGGGGTCTTTTTCCTTTCCCAATGTATTACATCTAATTTTTCTAATTTTTAAAATTTCCCTATTGCAGGCCTAATACAGGTATCATCATCATCATGAGGGGTTAAGGTCTTGTTCAAGGACCCACAATGGTAAAAATGGACCAGGGATTTGAACCTACGACTTTCTGATGGATAGTCCAACAACCTAACCACTGAGCTACCACACATTTTTCTACATGTTTCTAAAGACTTTAAAAACGCTAAACCAAAACCTCTGTACATGATTGCACATGCATGACTAACTTAAGAAATACAAACAACATTAATTTACTCTGTTTTAGATGACCAAGTATGTGTTACTTACCTCATTATTAAAATGTGTTAAAATGTGTTATTGAAAAAGCATCATTTATGTAAACAATTTCTTAAATGAGCTATTGAATACTAACAGTAATGACTATGGAATGCAAGATCCATGCAGGATGTAAAAACACTGCAGTTCTGATTCTTATTACATAGAATTTTTTTTTAAATAAATTACAACGCATGTGATGTCATACAAAAAAGTTTTTTGGCCTGCAGCATTTAACCCACCTCTTTTGTAGAAAAACCTTTGAATATCTCAGATTCAATCATACATGCATGAAAGGGTGAAAATATTTATTTTCTTCTAATTTCTCTAAAAGCATTAAAAGAAAACACAATACGACATGCAACTTTTAATCAATTAAGCTTTAGTCTCGACTGACTTACCTGATCAATATAAAAGAACAAATGCAGATAAACTAATATCAAAGAACTTTATTAAGCAAACTATAGCATCCTAGCAAACAAAGCATCTAAAACACGCACTCTATACAAACCAGAATCTACTTTCCAGAGCTTTATTGCCATGAACAACTAACAGGTTGACAAAGCAGTGCCTGAGACGGTCAGAGCGATAAAGGAAACCTGACAATGACCTGCCAAGCGCCTGGCCGAAAAGAGCAAGCCTATTCTGCATCTATGATTTGTGCTCTAACACTACAGGGTATAAGGCACGCAGTTGGAGCCATGAAGGCTATAGACACTTACCCATGCATTAGAGGCTAACAGAAATGCCGGCCAAATAGAAACAGAAGGGGAGGGATGTCATATTAAGAGGGAAGCAAAAGAGTCCATCACTCATTTAAACCTTTTGGTACATTAAAGTCTACAGTCAAATCAATAAATCTACTTAGTATACAAAAGAGCATGGCTCAACTTTTCTGGCAATAATATATGCATTGAAAGATTTATTATCAAGAAAAGGAGTCTATTTAAGTACACTACGTTTCATATCTCAGAGCCTCAATGATGCTTGAGAAGCAAGCAAACATGCATCACTGTACATTTGAATACATGCTGTTATTATAGTGATGTTATTATAGTGCTCAGACCTTTGCTAGGCTAGCTGTGAAGAGCACACACTCGAACAGTTCTCCCATCCTCTGCAGAAACTCATCCACATGTGGTCTCTTCAGTACGTATACCTGAAAAACAAACCCAATGTTTACTGTGCATAGAACTCTGCCATGCCCACTCAGTTTTAACACACCACCACATGTTGAAATCTATTAAAGACAGAGAGGTTAGCAAACCAGGAACTGTTTTCCAATGCAAACACACAACAGCTCCTGCTTGTGGAACCAAAGCTGCCTCCCAGTGCAAGTAATCGTGTATAGGCCAATTAGGATCGACACAGCCTATCCTGGATTACTTGAACAAGGTAGCAACCCACTTTATCCTACAGGGACAAAACACTCACTGAAGGCTTTGGATAACGAGCTTCATAAACACATGTGATGCATTACAGTACCTGATGCACAGTGCCATCAATCTCCACTGGGACAATAAAATCAGCATTGCTTATAGGCTGTGTGAAAGAAAAAAAAAAAACATAATGAGCACTACAAATAAAAGGTAGTCATCCTCTTAATATTTGGTCTTCTGCAGGACTTTTAGCCTAATTTTAATTATTAGCAGCAATTAATAACTATGATTTGAAATAACGTGCCCACTGAACAAGTTTTTTGTACAAGCATTTGCACAGTCAGAATGAGTAGTGATGGAGTATTTAACACTATACAGCTTACAGGCCGGATCAGTACATTAAGTATATATTAAGCATAGGATTAATACTTGTGATATTTATTAATGATAACTTTTTAAAATTTAATGACATTTTAAAACACCCCAGTTAGTAACACCAATGCACTATGATTTCTATAAAACAGAGCAATTTTATAAATTAATATAAATAAACTGAGATAATAACAGGTACACAAGTATATAGTGTGCATATTAATTACTGAGAAAAATACTAGATCAGGCTCATAAATTCCAGTTAAAAGTAATGTTAATGCATGTGAAACTGTAAGGGGTGTTTAATGAGGTATCTTGTCATAACTAGCTGTTGTAATCAAAACAAACGGGTAGATGGCGACACATTGTTGAACAACACTGATTAAAAACTATAAATGGTGTTCCAGTACGATTGTCATTATCACTTGCCAGTTTTTAGCATAGACATTTTTACTTTTATCCTGAACTATTTAATGTTTAACCTAATAATGTAAATAATTTTACATTAAATTTGTCAGTGGGGCGGCACAGTGGCTTAGTGGTTAGCACGTTCGCCTCTCAGCACTAGGGATTCCCGGTTCGAATCGCCCCCGCCCCCGCCCCAACGCGCGACCCTAATATAGGATAAAGCGGAAGATAATGACTGAATGAATGAAAAAATTCAAAGAAATGAGTTTGCATTGCCTCAAGACACTTGCATTGCCTCTGAACTCATTTCTGCGCTGCTTAAGAAACTGGAAAACTTGCAGTTTAATATACAAATAACATTATGAGATTATTATGAGATTTTCCTTTAAAAAGAACAAATGATAATTTTACCTTAAACGAACTGTGCACCAGGGTCTCATCCAGATCAATCACCACACACTTTTTGCCATAGTCATTGATGTTTACCTCTGGGAGAAGGTATTTTTCTGGAGGCTGGAGGAACAGAATACAGGAGGGAACAGAAAACTGAGTGTGTGGTGTGAGGAGAAGATGATGTCAATCTTTATGAATTGTGTAAGTAGTAGCCCATGGTGGGTGTTGGGTGTTAAAATGTTCAAAGAAATAAGCTTTTTAGGCAGCAGCGCTTCAGCTCTACACCAAAGAAAGGTTTTTAGACACAGAAAAGATAACCACTAAAGCGAAGGTTTTCATCAGCTGAACAGCAGATAATTAATAAAATACAGTGATACGAATCTCAAGTGGGACCTTATATATTATACACATGCAGCTTGGTGATAAGCACAGTTAAAACTACAACAGGTTCAGTCACATGGTTAAAACCCAGCATGCAAAAAAAACGTTTAACAGAAAACCAATTATTCCTTTTTTATTTTTAAATTAACAGCACAGTGATTTAATTATCTCAATTTTATGTGAAAGAAAATGACACATAAAACGTGCACTTACTAATTTTTCCATTTTAGTCATACTACACCTAAAATTGGCATATCCTGATTTTAATGCAATATGGAAAAAAACTATGATATATATTATAAAAACGGGTAGGTTTGGTCATTAAATCTTATTGGCAGACAACATTGACAATAATGCACACCTTTGACCACATTCGAATCAATGCGTGATGTACAATACATTATTTTCCTGATGTTTTTTAGAAACTGTGTTCTGTAGTTTGACCACTAGATGGCAGTCGTAGCTGTAGAAGTTGATCATTAGAAAGACTATAAACCTTACTTACTCAGCAATCAGTGTTCACTTTTAAAACAGGACTACATTATGTAGTGGAAAAATAGTTTATTAACAATTTTGCTTTCAATGAACACATTTATAAATAAAATCTTGTTCTTATTATAGTATGTTTGTAACCATTTTATATAAAAAAAAAAGAAGATACTCAACATTGTACATTGTTGTAAATAAATTATTTTCATCATTGAATTTGTTCGCAATAATTCACATCCTCTTGTGCCTCATTGCTTTATCATAAGGTTTTCTCGTCAGAACTTACTTAAAAGATATTTGCTAAATGTATGTTTCGACACCCTGATTTACAGGGTGCAAACTCATTTTTAGACAATAACAAGCTTTCGACTATGTAAATATTTGGTGACAGCCATTTAATTGCTCCAGCAAGACTGTGTCCTTGTGCAGAAAGTAAGGAAAAACATTATCAGGCACGGTTACTGGCCCACAAATTATACAACAAACAGCAATATTGCTTATGGTCCTCTTGTGCAACAGGGCTGAACTGAACGACCTACAAAAACACAAAAATAAACACAAAATACACAAAAATCTAACAGGGTATCAATTAAGTGGTTATGGTATATGACTGGTAACCTGGAGTCCAAACTCCAGCACAGAAAATCTACAGCCTTTATCTTCACGACACACTAAATTAAGGCCTAATTATATTTTATATACTAATACTTGTTGTCTCACATGCAACAAGTTGGGAATTTCTAGGATGCACACCATCTGTTTATACTACTAAGACGATTCTGTTGAAAGCATGTGACTAAGCACTTGCATCATTTTTCAGTTTTTTTTCCTAACACTGTCAATCCATGAAACAAAAACACTAAGTGGTGTACCATATATTTTAAATTTTGATACTTTTGTCCATGAGACTTTTATCCGGTCCTCAGTAGACCATTAATTATTCTGCTTGGTTCAGACAAGCTTTTTTTTCCATTTTGCAATCTTAACCGTGGCTTATTGCAGTCTGAGCAGCAGTTACTCTGTCTGCAGCTAAAATGGAAACTTGTCTTCTGATTTTGTTGTGGACCTTGGTCGACTGGATATCCATCTGTCAGTTTCCAAAATTCCTTTGATGCTACTGAATCCTTACAGAAACTTTAGCTTTCTTTGTAATTGCTCTATAGGACAATAAAAAGTGTTGTAAGTCCCTGGCTGTCCTCCAATGAACAATATACTATATAATTATTTAATGCAAAGCTGTTTTGCTTGACAATAAACGGTCAGAACAAAAAAGAAGAGAAAAAAATCTTAAAATAAGACTAATTTTTTTTTTTTTTTTTATAAATTACTCTTGGAAATTTACTGGTCTCTCAAGACACACAAAAGCAAAATACCACAGATATGTGTTTACAATCAGTCATCTAACATGTCTGTATTCCGTCAGCCTCTGGGAATAATAGTGAGATGCTTAGTGTGTAACACATGACTGTGTTTAAAACTGTGTTTCATTGACTTAAAAAGGCTCTGTCAGGAATGTTTCATTCTGCACACTAATCTTGAAAAATGCAACAGCATGTGCAATCCATAGCAGAAAAGAGAGGGCCAAGCGTCAGAGTCCAGAAACAATGCTACTCGCCTGGCATGCTAAAACACATGCAGGAGGAACAGAAAGGGGTAATACATACACCGGGCACAGGGATGACCTCAGCCTGCTCACACTGGGCCAAAACACCAGGAGAGAGGAAGACAGAAAAACAAACAGGACAGGGTGAGGGACTACAATGATCAAACAACATGTACTTGTATACTGAGGGACCAGTAAGACTGCCATAAGAAGACACTGTATGCAAATTTAGGCTACAGCCTGAAAGTGTCAACACCTATACTGTATAAAAATACACTTTGGAATTTTTACAGCAATTACACTCAACAAGCACGTTATTATTTAATTTGAGTGGAACACTAATACAATAGATAGTGTTGTCACCTTAAAAAAAGTCTTTGGCATGATTTCCTAGTGTGGGCCCAGAGTAATTGTAAACCTTAAAATTCAATAAAAACAATAAAAAATTGATTATGAAAAGTGTTGGCAACAAATTTCATTACGGATTCGTTGTGTCGCATGATTTACCCATTACTCGCATTGTTGTAACCACTTACGTCGCCTTCAGTGCTTCGTCAACACTGAAAGAAAAAGAGCGGGTTGAACAGGCGGAGAAGAAATCTGCGAAAGTTTAATAAATACTAGAAATTAAAAATGGCCGACGCAGAAAAAAAAGCTTCGGCTTAAATCATCAAAAGTGTGAGAGCACTTCACGCTTCACACAACTAAAAAACATGTAACATGCAAGCTCTGCAAAAATGGCCTGCACAGGAGTCACCAATGAGGATGGGAGAAAGGGAGCTCAACAGCAGAGTCACTACAATATCCCGAGTTTCTTTCTTTTTGAAGTGAATCAATGTAATGGTGCACTCACACTATGCAATCCGGCAGAGCATGGTTTATGCTTTTTATTTGGTTGTTAACTGGATAATAACAGTGATAGAGAAAGTGTTTTACTTTATATTTTCATTTAATTATCTTGAACAGTGTTTAAATTTGCTTTATTAATACATACAACTTGTACACATTGGTAGCAATTAATGATTAAGCCTTATGTTTTTATTTTCGGACAAAATATGAGTGCAGTGTGCAGTGTCTTCACATGGGAGTGAGTGAGTTGGTATCAGTAAGTCAGTTTTTATGCAGTATAATGCAAAGTAACGCACATTTTTTCTTTTTCTTTTTTTATTAATATTATCTATTATTATTTAATTATTGTAATCAATTATTATCTGTTATTTAATGTTCTGTTTCTGAATAAAGACATGGAATTTTAAAAAATCTAATTCATTGATTAATCGATTGTTAAAATAATCGTTAATTGCAGCCCTATCAAGAACACTTGATTTTTTCAGAAATAACGTAATCTTCATGAATCAACATTCAAAGGATTTTTCATAAGTGGTATACTATGCCAGTGTTTTACAAAATAACCAAAGATATTCAACACTTCTTTTTGCAAAGAAATAAAAAAAATATATGATGATCATAATTAGAGAACAGCAATGACTTTAGAATTGGGAAAGAATACAACAAAATTTTCTGAAGATTAAAACAGTCACCAATTAGTAGAACATGTACAGGCAGTTGCTTTGAATGACTTCAGCACATCTGTGGCCACAGGACATCACTAGTCTCTCACACTTCTCTGGTGTGATTTTGATCCACTCTTCTTTCAGTCTCTTCCACAGTTCTGTGACTGTTGTGGGTTTCATGGCCATAACTTTGTCATCAAGGATGTTCCAGAGGTTTTCTATTGGCTTTAGATCAGGTCTCTGGGCTGGCCATTTTAGTGTTTCAATGATTTCAGTTTAAAGTAACTGCTTTAATATTTTTGCTGGGTGACAGGGGCATTGAACTTTTCACAAACCATCACACTTCCTAAACCACTACTTTTTACTAACTTCTACACTTTTGGTTCAGGTTTTCCCCAGTTTGTTGACAGTGTTTCCTCATCAGACCCAACAAAATTAAACTTGCTTTCATCACTAAACTGAACTCTGGACCACTTCTCCTCTATCCACACAACATGCTCCTCAGCAAAGTTGAGGCTAGTCTTTTGATTTTTTTTTCTGCTAATGAGAGGTTCAGTTACTGCAGAGAGGGCTTTCAGTCTAAATGCTCTTAAATGTTAAGACCCTCTATGACGAGACAGATCCTTACCTAGTTCAGAGCTGACCTGGTGAGCAATTTCAGCTGCAGTATTAAACCGATTACTCATGGAAATTCTCCACATTATACTGTCCTTACTTGCATTTGTCTTTTGCGGGAGACCAGCTTTTTTGGTGGGCTTTAATGAGTTTGTGATGTTGGAAAGATACAATATTCTAGAAATCACAGACTTAAAACGACCAACTTCTCTTGTTATGGTCACCAGTTTGGCCTTCAAATTGCAGCCAACAATTCAGTCACTTTGGAACGGCTCACCATTTTTGCAAAGTCAGTGAAAACTGTAAATAGATGCCAGTTATATTTGGTTTGTCAGATAATTAATGAAATTAGCACCAGGTCCCAGATTAACACTAAGAACTTGCAGGAATCTGAAAGTGTTCTCTAATTTTGATCAGTTTTCTTTTTTAATTCTCATTTAAGTTTTTTATGCTCTATTATATATTGATTATACTATTTACAATTTATGAAAAAAAATGTTATGCAATTTTACTCCTGTTACAATAAATTCAAATAAGACTACAGAGCAACCTTGACATTTAAGAAATTGTGTGTTCTTCAATTTTTATCTCCAGTGTATTTTGCATTTTCTTTTTGAATGTGTGTGGATTTGTTCCAATAAGTTTCAAACTGCAGCAGTCAAAATCTTGCAGGAAAGAAACAGCTATATTAAATACCAAATATTAAATGTGTTTGTCTTTTATATGTCAATAGCAAATCTGAATAACAAAACCAGGTATGCTTAGAAAATGTAGAGTGCAGCTGGCAGTCACTTTTTACAGCCCATCGGTTTCCAACAATAATGCAGTCAAAATCATCAAGATCATATTTTCCCTATTCTGTATAAAAATGTTGCACAAAACTGCTTTACTTTATGTACTTTATTTTAATAATTTTATGCAAGTGTACAATATACAAATATTCGAGTGCTTGCTGAGTGTATATTAAAATGTACAAGATTTACAATTGCTTATATCTGGTTAATTATACTTGGCTTATTATTATTAACTTCTTATTAACTTAATTCAATTTTTTTATATAAGAAACATTTAATGCTTTGCGTTAATCATGTTTGCAGAACTGCAAACATATGGTTCTAAGCACAAACTTAATATGTTAAAATGCAAATTTTTGAGTACCTTCTGCCTGGCTGAGCAGTAATTTTGCCATAAACTAATAATTCATGAAAGACAGCACTTCACATTTTGGTGTTTTCTTGAAAGGATCACAAGATATAATACAAAAACACTTTGAATAAAACAGAAAATAACATTTTAAACATCTCTTCTAAGTATATTCTAAGTAACAGTTAATGTAAATGTCACAATTAGCATATAGTAGTACTTTTTATGCTAAATGCTTTATTGAATCATTTTCTCTAAAACCTATTAATGAGGTGTCTAAAAGAACAATAATGTTCTGGATGTACAAAGTTAACTTTTTTTTACATTATAATTTTCAGGTTTGTGTCTATAGTGCAGTGTGTAAACAGCAAATAAGACTTGTGCAGGGGTTCCAAAATGTTTACTACAGAATGGTTTAAATTATTTAAAAAAATGAATTGTTGGTCTAAATGTGACAGTAAATATATATGACAGTTTTTATTTTAATTACGCAAAATGAGAACATGTGACGTGTTGTACCTTTGGTGGTGATCCATTCTCCTCCACTGGTGGGGGTAGAGGGCTGCTGGTGTTGTTGTTGGTGTTATTTGGAGGATCAACTTCATAGCTTCGCAGGCAGCAGAAAAATGAGCTGAATAAACTGCGATGGCTCTTCTTCTTTAGGCTACTGCTAGACAGTGAAACTGCACCAAAAACAAGAGAATGTAAACATTAATGTAAGAATACATTTACATTACATTTAGTCATTTAGCAGGTGCTTTTATCCAAAGTAACTTACAAATGAGAACATCCCAAGTCAGAAGTTATGGAGAAAACCAACTATACTGTAAGTTCATCAAACCGGATTTGATGCTGCGCTCCCCCCCGCCCCCCTTTTTTTTTAATACTAAATACATTGTAAATTATAATAATTAAGTAATTATTTATCTTGACACAAGTACTCAAAGTACTAATTTATTTAATAAATTAAATCTTTTTTAATGATATGTTAGAATTGAATACAAAAAAGATTATATAAATAGATAGCACCAATAAACATTGTTTATAATTGGATTAATTCATTTTGATAAATCTAGCAATAAAGGAATTCTATGGCATAGGACAATTTAATTGTCATTGTTTATTTTAGGCAGCAGAACTGTCGCTGTGTAGTAATATTACAAACCAATCGCATGCGCGGTAAGATCACCGAAGGTTCTTACTAGCCAATCAGATCTGTGCAGATTCATGAGCACGGAGTGTGCACAGGTGAGGTACAAAGTGACAAGCATTAGTTGTAGGATAGATTTTGTTAAAGAAAGGCTAAATTAAATGGCATGCTCTAAAAAAAATGTGGACAGCATAAACTGAGAGGAATACAAGAGGGGGAAAAAATGATAAGATTTTATTTAAAATTTTTCTTTTAGAATGCGCTTTATGGTGCACTTTTTTCAAAAGTTTGATGGGTTTTTTTTTTGCTCTTGTGTTTACTTGAACGAAAAATATGTTTTCTAGACATTGGCCTGACAAAATTCTCTCTAACTTGACCCTACCAAATTGTAATTAAATACCCCTGCTCTATGGTGTGTACTATGGTGCCTGCAATTAAATAGTATGCTGTTAAAGTGCATTGTATTATGCCCTCTTTGCCAAGACAACATAAATAATAGGTAATGCAACTAACACTGTTTTTTGCCAACATCATTTTTATTTTGCTAACTGTGAATATTCTTCACTTCTGTATGTATAAGTATAGACATCCCTAATTTTGCTACTAAAAATATGGTCATTACAACATTTAAGTCTGCAACATTGACAGTTTTTATCATAAAAAGTAAGCAAAGTGAAATCTCAATGCATAAAATCGGGGTCTCAAATGGCCAGACAAATGGTCTCAAATGCAGTCTTATACGGCCCCTCACGGGTTAACAAAATTAAGCATTAAAAAAAAGGATTTAAAAAAAAAAAAAAAAACAATTATTAATAATAATCTGGCCCACAATTGAATTAAATTATTTATGCATTATTATGTTCATTTTTATCTTAATTTGTAATGTGGTGTTTGTGTGTGTCTGTGTGTTGTCTTTTTTTTTTTTTTTTTTGTGCTTACGCTTACGAGATGGACTAAAATGCCCTAGTTAATTGTTCTGTGTCAGACAAGATTATGTTATATTTACTCAAATTTTGAAGGTACAAAGACAATTACAATAAAAAAGTAACAAATAGTATATTTAATTTGCTAATTAAAATGTATCATTTAAAGAAAATTGATGTGACCAGTGATAAATGTGCCAGCTTGCAGCTTTTAATTAAAATAGGAATTTCTTGTTTAACAAATGGTAAAGTAATTTAACAAGCTTTTTATACTTTTAACTGATTTATACTTTCAGATATTTCTGACAATTTAAGATTTAGCTAAATGTTTTTATTTATTAGAAAACTATTATTTATTATACATTACTTTTTTCAAATTATTAGTTCAGTTGTGCTTTAACAAATTAACAAATCTGTAGAATGTATCCTTGTTTATGTGAATATGTAAAAACACTGTAGTGTGTATGGTAGGCTGGTTGGTGGTGATATTTTTTGCCCTTTAAAATACACAAATAGTGAAATTATAAAAATGCCAATCTAGTGTAAGCTAATAACCAAAACAATGAAAAAATTTTTTTCTTTGTTTCATATATTTTTCAAAAACTAAAATTCTAATGGAAAGTAAAATTTAAATAATTACTAAGCTCTGCTTAAGAAACAACACACTAGGATTATGAAGATCCTCAATTGTATTGTACACACAGTATAAATCAGATGTATTAAACAGCAACAGCTGTTGGAACCTGAATATTAATTGGACTGGCGGTCCTGCAGGACGCCCCCTAATGGACTCACATATAGTTTTCTAGTTTTTAGTTTTTCCATTTGTCAAATTTAGTTTTTAGTTTTTCCATTTGTTAAATGTCTCTCGCTGTCCTACATTGTTGTTGCTGCCTGGCCGCTAAAGGAGGATGAGTCCCCCACTGAGTCTTGGTCCTCCCAAGGTTTCTTCCTTGAATAACAACATAAAAGGGAGTTTTTTCTTGCCACTGTCGCTTCGGCTTGCTCTTTGGGGGTTTAAAGGCTTTTCATTCTGTAAAGCTGCTTTGTGACAATGTACTGTTGTAAAAAGCGCTATATAAATAAATAACTTGAACTTGAACTTGAACAGCGGAGACTGAGAAAAAAAACTAAATTATGTCATCAACAAAATCAATATCGCTAAAAGTGGGGGATGTTTAGAGAGAAGTAAATTATAATAAACAGTTATTGTATTTGTAGTATTGAATGTTTTGGTAAAAATAAAATAATAAAAACAGATCCATTAAAACCTACTTAGTAAATCTTACATTAAACTTAAATTTAAGTTATAAATAATTTGAACAGGGCGGCATGGTGGCTTGTTGGTTAGCACGTTTGCCTCTCAGCACTAGGGATTCCCGGTTCGAATCCCAATCTGGGTGGAGTTTCCATGTTCTCCCCGTGTCCGCGTGGGTTTCCTTCGGGTTTTCCGGTTTCCTCCCACAATCCAAAAATATGGATTAAAGTCTACAACTTACCCAATTGAATTCTACAACTTACCCCATATAGAGTGTGTTTGCGTGTGTCTGTGTGAGTGAGTGTGTGCCCAGCAATAGATTGGCGCCCTGTCCTGGGTGTATTTGCCCAGCACCCGAAACGTTCTCCCCTGGATGGGCATGGAGGGAACCCCCTCCCCCCCCCGCAACCCCAGTAGAGGATAAAGCGGAAGATCCTCTATAATTTGAACAGATTCTCCATAACAGGTTTATAACTACAAATACATATAATTAACTTATCTAATTATGACTTGTTATACACAATCATTCTGTTATGTGCTGGGAGAGCGCACACATCTTTACAGGAGTGAGTCTTTATACTGTGCTAAAGGAGCAAGTCTTTCTTTTTTCGGGGGAGACGCAGCTGAGAACAAATTTACACCCTACTAGGTCAAGATGCCATTAAAGTCAATTGGAGCTCTCACTCGCTCACACTAATAATAATCCTCTTCATACCACAGCAAACACTCCAAGCACCAACACTGAGGTCACCAGCAAGAGAATACCTTTTTATAAATAGCGATATGAGAGGGGACCAAAAAAAAAAAAAAAAAGTCAGCTCGGAGTCTCCTGCTACAAACCATTTTAAGGGCATGCTGGCGTTTCATTTCTTTCCGGAACTTGGGTGACAGTTTCTGTAGTCACTAGAACGTGCAAGAGGTGAGAGTGGAAGAGAGCAAAAGGCAGGCTCAATGAAGGAGGGATTCTAAAGACAAGGGGACCAATAGAATGGCTGGATTCCACTCCTGCCCCTTTAGTTTGAAAGCTGCAGGTCCTGAAGAAGACATTTAGGCATTTTTTTTTTTTATAAAAGGTTGCCTAGGCGCTTAAAAAATGCCTCTAGCGTGCTTAAATCTAAATACTAAAAAGATTATGTACTGATTTTTTTTCTAAATGCATTATAGTCAGAATGCATTCTGAATTACCTTTCTTGCACCAGAGGGTCTTAGGTGTTAATCCTACAAAAATGTGCAAATGACACATTCGTTATGACAAAGAAACTTTGTGAAATCTCAAGTTTTATCTCAGAGTACCTATATGTTAATTTGTTATTTACTGCATGCCCAAACAACTTAACTCACCTATGGATTGTTTGACAGATAATAGCCCAACTGATGTTGCCGAAGCCTTTGGATGGTTAAAAAATTGGGTAAATACATTACTTGGCCTTTGTCTGGTTTCCTTGTAGTTTTATTTCTAGCAAGCATTTGGAAAACCACAAGAGTCTTCCAGCTTTTTATCTGAGCTGCACTGTTTAGGTGGACTTCCTACATAACGCATTCCGTCACATTAGTAATATGTTGATCTCTAGTCATGAATAAAAAAATCAATCGGGGTGGCTACTAGTCCAACAAGCCTTGCCTGTGACATCAGAAACGGCAGGATGTTTGAACTGAGCATTTGAGAAAATCCCCCAAAAATTTGACTGCAATATTAGACTTTGTGAATTTGCAGGCATTAGGGCACCCAACTGTATCTGACTGTAGAAAACAGTGGCTAGTTTGAAGTAAATTTCTAAAGATTATCAAATTTCATAAAGCAATAAGGTACAAGAGGACACGCATTGTTGTGAATAAATCACGGGAAAGATGTGTTATTAGGTGAGAAATGGAGTGAGGTTTCACCTCTTTCCCGCAATTAATTCACCTTTTGTGCCTTGAGTGCCTTATTGATTTGATAAAACACACCAAAAGAAATAAATAAAATTATAAACAAAAAAAGATTCATAAATGCTTTTATTAAAAGCAAAAGCGTTAAACCTTTAAGACGTATTCTAGTCCAGTTTTTACATTGAACACTAATCACTGAGTAACAGGATTCTGGTTTCTCTAATAATCAAAAACTGCAAATCTAGTGGCCAGAACACAATTTGTAAACAAACAGCACCAACAGCTTACCGGGAAGCAGCGCGCTGTTTATATTAATCTGTATTTTATGTATTGTATTTCACATATTGATACAAATATATAGCGGCCATATTTGTATTATTGTGCATTATTAACAATATTGTCACAGCTGGGCAAACAGTTCAGCCAATCAAATTTAAGCGAGTGAATCAACCGTTTTATGAACATAATTGTATCCTTTATCAAAATAATTATAATGATGACAATAATAAAATGCCAAAACACAGCCTACAAAACAAAAAAATCTAAACAATTCTATAAGCGCTTAAATACCTCTGATTTTGTGAAATGCTTCGGAAAGTTCGGGAATATGTCCAAACATATGGTCACTCATGGTTTATACAAGTTTTTATAAAACTTAAGTAGTGACATTGTAAAGTCACTTAACAAAAACATCTTGGACATATTCTAGTGTTGATTAAGAGCCAAAGTGGTTAAACACAAATTAATTTACATTAGGCAAAAACAACTTAAGTAATGTAATTATAAACTAAATGAAGAGAGATCGGACCTTATAAAGCCCTCTAAATTTGAAATTATGTCAATGTCCAGATATCTTCTGTAATTAATTAGTGAATGCCTACTTTTGATAAAAAGCATGAAACATATACACAGGAAAATTCTGAAACAGTTAATTAGACTACTGAGACTATAAGACATTATTTTAAAATTATTTTTTTATTTTTCACTACAACAAAGTTGTAATGCTGACATGTTGAATGAGGTTTGTTTTTAGTGCCATTTATTGTTTTGCACCAATCAATGCTACAGTTAAAAAGATATTGTGCCTGTAGCATCTTGACTGCAAAAGAGGTGCAATGTAAAAAGCTTGAATAATGTATACAAGTACTTTGCATGAGCATCTGGAGAGTGTACATGCAAAAGTGATAAAAAATAGCCAAAGCAAAAGTACAATGTGTATTAGCATTGGTAGAAAATCATGTATAGCTAAACACTTTTAAACAAGATGAAAATAAAAGATGTAATTAAATAAGTTTATGAACATTGTTACTTTGTGGATTTTTATTCAGTTTGGCGACTGTTATTCATTATTTAGTTATTTTTAATGAATTACTTAATGAATTATTTAATGAAAATATGGTTTTAAATAAAATGTCCTTTTATAAAAGAAAGGTGCAGAAGTTTCCCTTAAAGGCTGTATTTACTTCAGTTACAAAAATCTATTAAATATGGACTGTGAGAAAAGGTTCTTAAAGTTTTGTACAAGACTGTATGTACATTCCTTACGCAGTCAGGTAATTATGACCCGCTTGCCACCAAGTTTCAACAAGTTTGTATAGTAATGTGCAAAACTCTTAGGTACACAACTACATTAACAATTCTAGGCCAGTAAGTGAGGTTTACACATGCACACAAGAGTGAGACAGAAAGAAAAAGAGAGATTTTGTAGTATTTTTTTCCATTATTGTGTGCTTACAAGATAAATTACTAATAAATATACCAAAAAAACACTGTACATCAAATTATAACTTCAGGTCTATAGCATGAAACAAACTCTTTTATAGGATCAGACAATTAATATTTACATACATATTGAATAATTATATCACTAGTTCAGCATGACTCTAAACTGGGTTATGTGTAGCCCAGAGATAATAAATGCTGTACAGATTGATGTACAGATTGGAGATTTACTTAAAACACTTATCACTTAAGTATAAAAAAAATTAAAAATAAAAATAAAAATATTCAGTCTGCCATGTAGCTGTATGAGAGGTCCAACTCCTGCTGCCGGAAAAAATCCCCAAACCTTTGCTGATGAGCATGTTGTTTGAACAGGGGAAAAGTGATGAGAAACATTATGTTCATCGACAAACTGGAGAAGGATTGAACCCAACAGTGTAAAGAAGTCAATAAAAGGTGAAGAAGGAAGGGTTCATGGTTTGGGGAAATATTTTTCAGCAGCAGAAGTTGGACTTCTCATACAGCAACATGGCAGCATGTATTCAAGTGTGTATCAGAACTTTCTTCAACAACACGTAGTTCCTTCCCTTGAGTTCATCACTTAGCCCAGGGGTCTCAAAGTGCCAGCCCATATAAGATGCAGTCTTATATGGCCCCTCACGGGTTAACAAAATAAGCATTAAAAAATAATAATAATAATAATATTAATAATAATAATCTGGCCTGCAATTTGGTTTAATTATTTATACATTATTATGTTAATTTTTATATTTTATCTTAATTTGTAATGTGGTGTTTGTGTGTTGTCTTTATTTTTGTGCTTATGCTGCGTTGCCTGGTGATTAGCGCCAGGCAACGCTGTGTAAGCCCAACCCACTCATAAGCTGCACGTCTCTGCGTGTAACGGGTTGTACTCAGAAACGAAGCCAAAGTTGATGAACAGTATAACAGTCACTGGTGTAGATGTGTCGCTGGTGCTAATGAAAGACACAGACTCGTGTAATAATAGGAACTCCGAAACGCTTTACTCTTTTCCACATGTATCGTACATCTCTCGTGTGTCACACCTATATGCGTCCTCCCGCAACGCATACCTTAAGCATAGTGCCCATGTTACAGCACAACATTCTACAACTGGTTTATTAAAAGCAGCCCTCAAACACCGGTAAACGTACTGATGGTGTAACGCCGCGATGAAGATGATCGCTGACACTCGGGAAACCGAACTCTCCAGAGAGGGAATCCATAGAACAGAAGAGAGGAGAGCGCAAACAGCGCAAAACCGAAGATCAGATGCAAAAAGCCAACCCAACCGAACAGCTTAATAGAGAGATAAACAGGAAGTAGTAATCAGAACTCTGGAGAAGAACTCCGAGCGCCAGCAGTGGCAGGAAGGGGAATAGCAGGTACAGAAGGTGAGGTGGATGTGACACTACGC
Organism: Corydoras maculifer; assembly: GCA_019802435.1. Classification (NCBI taxonomy): domain Eukaryota; kingdom Metazoa; phylum Chordata; class Actinopteri; order Siluriformes; family Callichthyidae; genus Corydoras; species Corydoras maculifer. The sequence continues at coordinate 435,833 of JAFMOD010000247.1, forward strand.
TACGCATGCGCTCACCATTCCTAGTAAAAAAAACATTTTGTTAGCAAAAATGTCACTATTGGAACTCTCAAAAGATAAAATAAAAAGTTGACTTGGAAAAAAAGTACACATGTGTGTGAAAAACTCTTCTCAACTGTAACATTTGATAAATCGAAGAACAGATCCAGACTGACCGATGCCCATCTCCAGTCCATCATCAGAGTGTCCACTGCAAACTCACTTAAAGCAAATGTGGCTCATTTGTGTCAGAAGAAGCGCTGTCAAGTGTCAGGTAGCAAGCACTAAGTGTATGTATTTGAATTACAATATGTTTACATAGTTATTATATAAATAGCTGATTTTCCATTTTCCCGCTGCTTTTTGTTGAAATTCTTTAATCTGGCCCCTCATCAAAAACACAGCCTGGTTAGTGGCCCCCAGGTACTTTGAGTTGAGAGCCCTGACTTAGCCAGTCAGCAATTTTCATGCAGGACACAGCAAAATGGGTAAAGCAGTTCCTTGAAACTGAAAACATTGAAAAAAAAGTGAAATGGCCAGCACAGAGTCCTGATCTAAACCCAATTAAAAAAAACCTCTGTAACATCCTGACAAAATGAAAAATGGTGACAATATTATGGTCAAGAAACCCAAAACAGTCACAGAGTTGTGGAAGAAAGTGGAAAAAGAGTGGACCAAAATTACAGCAGAGCAGTGTGAGATACTAGTGATGTTCTGTGGCCGTCAGTGTGCTGAAGTCAAAGCAATGGCCTGTGAACTTCCCACTGATTGGTGATTGGATCATTATCACCACATTTCGGGAAAATAATTGTTTTATTTTGAAATACTTCAGCATGGTGTATCCCTTACAAAAAAAATCTTCAAATGTTGATTAATGTATATTACATTATTTCTGAAAAAATGTGTGTGTGTATATCGTGTCTTTTAAAAGCAAGTAAAACAATGTTTTTACCAACAGGACATAACTTTATTGTGTCTTTAATACAGAGACGTATGTTTGACATAATGTTTTAAATAAGAAACTTAACATAAACATCCTTAAACATTTAAATACAAAGGTGACTAATTTTTCCACTGTACTAGTAACTGTAGTAAACAACTGAGACTTTGATCTTGTCAAGCCATTCATTTTGGGTTACATAACGGGCAGAGTAAAACTCAGATTTGGACTTTTTTGGACTTGCCTTAACATGTTTTAAAATATTACAGCTTCAGTGTTACTAGAATGAGTGAAAAACATTTATAGAGATAAATGGTAAATAAAGGCTTTGTGTGTAAACAGCCTGCAGAGCATCAAGTGATTTTTTTTCTATGTATGAATTTTATTAAAGATCAGAACATAGCTATTTAAAAATAAAGGTGCAAATTTTTTTGCATGGTTTTGTTTGTTGTTTATTAAGGTATAGACAAAGTCAGACTGGATAGAAGCAATGCTGTTGTCATATCTAGCATATGGGGAGAGAGGTGGTACAACTCACTGAATGCACATTTATTCAAACTAACCATGAATTGAATCTAGGACCATCTGGTCTGAGGTGTATCATTAACGTGACTATGCCACTGTCACCTTGCACATGGAGATATAATAAAAAGTGGAAAATGACAAAGAAAAACAGCACTACCTAGTTAAATGTGAAAACTAAGCAGTTAAATAAATTATTTCAGTCCTAAAAAGTGACAATATATTTGTTAGACACCCTTGAAAAATGTGTCTACTAAATATTTAATTTAAGATGATATTAAAATCAAAGTGTATGCTCAAAACAGACAGTATTGTTAAAATTTCTGCATCTGTTCACAATGGTTTGCAACATGAACCTTTCCCTTGCATACTTCTGTTAGTGGAGAACTATTAAAAAAATAATAGTTTGCTGATGCTACTGCAGGTATGACCCGCTTATTGTCATAGGCCATTCTAATACTATTATAAAGGTTATATAGAGCACCGCACTTTAAAACACTAATTTAAAAAGTTAGACATCATTGTCTTTTCTTTTTATAAAGGCAACACCATCTTCCCTTCAGTTGTTCAAAGCTTTTTCAACTGCTCTTCTGTTTTCGTTTTGTAGCTCAGCTGTTCTTCTATCAGCTGCCCAGTGTCAGTGACTGGTTTCATGGGCCACGTCTGCCAGACAGCCCGAGTCTCCGAAGATGCAGTAGCCAGCATTTACACCATTAATGTACCTGGTGTAGAATGTAAAGTGACTGCCATGGTAAGTCAGCTTCTACATAACGGATTGCCTTAAAAACTAAGCATCATGCTCGTTGCAAGGCAAACTGGTTTAAACATTCTAAAATAGCCCATTGTGTTTGCAACACCCAGAAGGGTGATGTAATAATAGCCTTTAAGTTTAAAGTGGTCACAGTGATATGTTTTTGGTGTGAAGATCGGTATGTGAGATCCATCATTAGCACCAAAACTGTGGGAGCTGTTGCAAACCTTTACCAATCTGGAAGTTAATTAAGTTCCAGTATCAACAAAGCCTTTGCAACAAAGTCATGCACACAGTTGTTATTTGAGACAGATGGCCAACATTTCTGTAATCAAAACACTTCTATAGAGTGGCCAAAATAAAATGTGTAGTCCTGGGCCTTAAATTTGATTGGCTGAACCATTTATCCAGCCGTGACATTACTGACAATAATGCATACCACTGACTATTTCACATTCGTATCAATGCTTAACATACAATAGATTATTTTCTGCATGCTGTAATTTGGCTACAAGATGACAGTACTCATTCTTAGAGAAACTGGAAACCTGTAACTCAGTGATCAGCATTAACTTTACAAACCAGACTAGATGTCACAGAAACCCAGTTTATTAATGGTTTTGTTTTCAATAACCCAATATGTGTCATGCTTAACATTTCTTTCCCATGATTTATTAATGCATGCCCTCTTGTGCTTTATTGCTTTATTATCCCCTTTACAGGAACACATCCTTTACAATAAGGTGAAAACAGACAACGGCTTCACCCAAAATTGCACACCAAACATTGGTATGTCTCAATATTCCTCAAGCAGTAGACAAAATTCCTTGGGTGACATAATGAATTGGTAGCTGTATCTGACTTAGCACACTTTGCTATTCTATAATTTAACTGCGTCTAAATTATGGGATTCAGTTGAGAAAGAAATGCAGAGAGCCTTACAACTACTACATGTAAGATATAACTGCAAAAAATAAAACAAAATAATATTATGTAATAAATAATATTATGCTTATGTACAACACCAAATAAGTTCATAATTGTAATATACAGCAACACATATACAGTGGTGGTTTGATGTCTTAGATCAAAGTGAATAAGTCATACATGCTAAAAGAGCCTACTGCTTTACCAGTCAAGCAATAAGTACCAGTCAAGTACAATAAGTAACTGTAAAATCTTTCTTAAGTCTTTTGTTTCAATGCCTTCTGCCTTGTAGGGACAAGAAGGCAAAAGCCAAAAACAATGAACACCATGCCTATATTATTCAACACTGTTATGGTCTTTTTACTTCGATGATGATGGTATCAGACTAGTGTTTCATAACACCAAACAGCTGAATCAAAATGGACTTTATGTGGAAAATAAACCAAGTATTAAGTGACCAGATGATGATTAAAGACCACAGAAAATTATTAAACTGTTGTTCTTGTGTATTTTCCTGCATTGTGTTAAACCAGGTCATCAACCGAACCAAATCAGACTTATGAAGTTAAGCTAAGATTAAAAGTTAACGGTTAATTAAAAACCGGAAACACATCATTATGATTTTAAATAACCAGGGGCCATGTTTTTTGCTCTAAACATGGGAAGAACATGGCAACTCCACCCAGATTGGGATTTGAACCGGGAATCCCTAGTGCTGAGAGGTGAACATGCTAATCACTAAGCCAAATTGCTGCCCAGTATACATACATATAAGGGAAAAAAATCTTTAAAGAAGAGCAACAAATGACAGACATCACACATTTTAAACTAGATGATAGTTGGACGCGGCATAGCGGCTTAGTGGTTAGCACGTTCGCCTATCAGCACTAGGGATTCCCGGTTTGAATCCCCATCTGGGTGGAGTTTTCATGTTCTCCCCTTGTCCGCGTGGATTTCCTCCGGGTTCTCCGGTTTCCTCCCACAGTACAAAAACATGGATCAAGTCGATTGAGTTCTACAAATTGCCCCATGTAGAGTGTGTTTGTGTGCGTGTCTGTGTGAGTGAGTGTGTGCCCAGCGATGGATTGGCGCCCTGTCCTGGGTGGATCTGCCCAGCGCCCGAAACGTTCTTCCCTGGATGGGCATGGGGACACCCCCCCGTGACCCTAATATAGGATAAAGCGGAAGATAATGAATGAACGAATGAATGAATGAATGACAGTTGGACAGTAAAGACTTCTAGAGGCTGAAACTTTCATCTCTTTCGTGACTTTTATTATATTAAATTACAAAAAAAAAAAAAAAAAAAGGTGCTTTTGGCTGCACTGCGTTATTTACTTTACAAATTCCAATATGCAAATATTTAAAAAGTGCTGCTCAATAATTATAGAACAAGCAGGTGATTGGTAGTCATCAAGGTGTTTTTTTTATTTGTTCTCTATGAGCACCAATGGCATAAGTTGAGCTCTGTTGGGAGCTTTTTAATAGGCAGCATGTTATATCGACAGTTGACAGTGAAGTGTACCGACAGGAAGATCACACGAACTGGTTGGTCAGCGAAGTCAATTAGCATGTACAGTGACCCTTTACTTATTCACCAACAAAGTAACAACTGTCTGAAAAAAACGTGCAATTTGCAATGGCTTATCAGTCGTATCGAAAAAAACAGCACTAAACACTACTTTGTTAGGCTGTACTAATATGCGTCAGCTGCAAAACATGTTGGCTCTGTTTTCTAGAAACAGAAGTGAAACATTTAGTCTTCACAGTGTGTTCAAGTGCAAATTTTAGATCTGGAGACAGGCGACACTAGTCAGTAATTATCGCTGCCAGTTCTCTGAAGTCAGTTTGATGTGTCATGGCCTTAAGACCCTGTATCATAAATCTGCCATTGCTGGACCCTAAAGCAGTGTCCTTAACCCTACAGGGATTGAACTCTATGATGTAATAACTTATGTATGTCCTTGTAAAAAAAAGGTTTAACTTAATTACTATAAAAGTAGATGGCCTGATGACATTTACAGGTTAACATTTCAATGGTTTTTTTTTGCTCCTTTGACTGGCTCATCAGTATCCAATATTAGCATTTTTTTTTTACTGTTTTACTTTTTTTTAATTAAAGTTTATATATTTTTTTCAAAATAAAATGTTATACTAAGCATGTAATTTTAATTAGACACCAGTAACAAACTTCTGCATACTTAAATACACTAATCCTCACTGTGTGCATATTCTTTCTTTAGGCCGGTAAGAATGCAGCCGTTCATATTCGGGTGTGACCAAAATTAGCCTGTGACCACTTGTGAGAGGTGCTCTTACAGTGCTTGAAATTGAAGTGTACTGTGACTTACAGGCACTGAGATAGCAATTAAACATAGATACAGGTTTTAAACAAATTAAGCACAATATATGATAAATAAATCAGTATTTAAATGATCAAAACATAGTCTACAACTGAAGACTAAAATATATTTTTTTTTATTCTGCAATTAATTTGCTATATAAATATTATGTTAAATAGTAATGCATACAATACATTGCGTCATAAGGAGATTATGGCCAAGGGCCATCCACCGAACAGACCATCTCAATGACTCCTGAGACACTGTTTAACCTGCTGCCAGTATTGGGACTTGAGTGTCTCTTCCAGTTTATGTGCCTGTGTCCATAGACCGAGCTCACTGTGAATGATATCGCACAATGTGACAGCAACGCTGCAATGAAACCTAAATTTTTAAATGAGCGATGAAGCCAGAGAAGTAGGTGAGGCAATGGATCTCAACTGGAGCTTTTCTAATCTCTGTCTGTGCAGGAACCTTAAGATGATGGTGATAGGGTTGGCCTTAAAAAGGGAGAAAGAGGAATGGACCCAGCTGTAGCACAAAAGACAGCAAGACAACAATTATATTTATTTATCGCTGTGACTGCAGTTAAACTAGCCAGCAAAAATATGCAACTTGCATAAAATATGCAAATGCATAAAATCATGATTTGGGTCTGCCAAATTCTGTCCTCACTGTGTATGGGCATGCTACACACTGATACTATAGAAACCAATATTCTAAAACATGACATATGTTATGTTTGCCTTCGGTCATTTGTAAACAATTAAACTTTAAGGATATTTTTAAGATTTAAATATGACATTTTGATGGATTAAAATTAATGTACATAAACTATTTTTACCATATATTACTTTTACCTTAATTTTAAACACATACAATTCTATAAGTGAGGAAAAGGTGGGGAGGGAGCCTAAAACAACTTATTATTGTTGTTATTATTGCATACGACACAGTCAACATTCATCAAACTTCCACAGTGATTAGACCTATTGCATTATTTTCTCCCATAATTCTATAATATTTAAATCTGATCTATGCTTAAAATTTAAACACAATACTTCAATAACTAAATACCATGAATTTAAACATCTTTTTAGTAGTACAATTTATAATACACCATCCTCTTTGCTTTTGGGTTCAATAGAACTCAAAGGTACAGTCAGTTAATTAAATTTAATTATTTATTAATTAATTATTATATAAATATAAATATTTATTTATGAATTGTTTTATTAAATTGACTTGAGCAACTTACAGATATAAACAGAGGCTCCATTACTGAAAATCATCTGTAAAAGAACCTGTAAAACAAAACCTTATCCCTCTGTAATTTCAAAGTTAATAAAAACAACCAAAAAGCAAGAAGTTCCTTAAGACAGATCAATGAAACGGATGAACAGCTGAACAGCTGGGGATGCCTTTTTGACATGCAGGTTTTGTATTAATCACCATTATAATCAGAGCAATCTGCAAGCAGCATAGATCCAAGTCGACACTAATACTGATTTAGAGTCGTAAATCAATAACTTCTGTCTACTTGACAATTGGCATTTAAATTAAACCCAAATACAGTCAATAGAATTTAGGTCTGTGCTGTATATCATGTTCTTCATACATCCAATCAAGCCCTGTTTTAAAATATACAATTATCAATTATCAAAGCATGAGCAGCCAGATCCCCGATTTTATATAGCTGTTTGCAACCAGAGGGGTGTCCAAATATTTTTGTCCACAATGTGTATAATACCTATAACAAAGTACTACAGAGTAAAAAGAACTAAAAAATTTATGGCAAAACTTTAATAACATCTTTCTGATGTGCCTGTGTTAAGACAAATGTATTTATTTTTTTAACCAAAATGTAATCGTAAAAGTTGTTGATATTATATTATTTACTTTAGATGACTGGAGCACCTCTGATTGCACAGAAGTGTTTGCATCCCTGCTTTGAATTATTTGATATGATAATAATTATGCAGCATCAGAGTAAACAGTTTACAACAAGTATTCTTCTCTAGTGAAGTTTGCAGGATCAGGGAGGAAAGCCCGCTTGCTAATACAGAGCAGTTAGCTTCGCCGAGCTATCCCAAACTAACAAACACAAACATAGTACTTGGATTAAACGCGCCTTACCTTTTTCGGGATTAGACGCTAGGATCTCCTCCTCCTTTGGATTCGTAACTTGCGTTATTATGGACGTGTTGTCCATGGAAACAAAGAGGTTATCCCGTTTTTTTCTTCCTCAGCAGCGAGCTAAACTAGCTAGAACGCTATTCCCCACTTCAAGTGCGTAACCAGTCTACAAGAAAACGCCAACTCGAAACGACTGTGCTTATCCTGACGGCAAACCTCTAATAAGTCATTTCTGGAGTAAATAAAGCAGATGTAACACGCAGCTCGACGTCTGACCGAGTTAATGTAGCCGCTGTTAGCCAGTTAGCTAAGCGATGTTTTGGAGTCAGCTTATGTGAAGTACAAAAAGCGCGGCTCACTGAACCTACGTGTGTGACTGTATTTATCTGTGAATGTACAAGTAAATACATATATATGTATACACGCGCCTAATCCAACACGAAAGGGATTTCCGCATCGATTACAAAATTCAAACCAGGTTCTCTTCAATAACCGTTCTTCCAATATCCGTGTTTTAACAATTCTGCTTTCAATATGGTGGCGGCGAGCGTTTAAAATTCTGAACATACATCTGAGGCACCCTAGTTGGAGGTGGGAGTTTCCAGTGCCCACCATATTAAAAATAAAAGCATATCAAAACGCTTAGGGGGTTTTACTGTTCCTTGCACACCTATCTACTAAACAGCACAATAAACAATAACAACGATCCATTTAACAGGACAGTTTGTACCTATTGTTCACTACAATATTATTTCGATAATAATGTATGTAAAAACGTTATCAGAATCAGAATACTTTATTAATCTTTGCAGAGGAAATAAAGTTGTTAGGAAATGAAACACTGCTCAATGATTTTTTTTATTACTGTATTTGTTGCTATTTTTTATATTGTCTAGCTAAAGTAATTATAAGTAATTGCTCATGCTTAATTTAATTTAATGTTACATTCTGCACCTATTTGGTGTGCAAAATATTTACAAGTAGTACTGCATTAAAATCCTACTTTAGTGTATGTACATAAGTGAGAATAGCAAAATGTATGATCGTGGCCAAAGAATGACACAAATTTTGATTTTCATTTTCACATTTGCATAATGGAAGTTTGCATTAACACGTCTCATTTCATTATCTTGATAGTGTCAAACTCAGCCATTCATTTTACACTGATTTATTATTGTTGTTATTAATGGCCCAGCGATGTGTTTTTTTGGACCATGTTTAATTTAAATTTGTATGATTTTGAAAGGAACATTTTTATCAAATCAAAATCATTGTCCTCTTCTGTTACTTCTGCTAATTGTCCTCTTCTGTAACTTACTTCTACTTCTGCTAATCACGGTTTCTTTTAATAGTCATCATTGTTTTGTATCTAAATGACTTTAAATGCAAGGGTAATCTGTAAAATTTGTCCATTTTGCATCATCAACAACTTAAACAAAGATTAAATGGTTATAAAGAATGCTTTACAGTGCATTAAAGAGTGTCCAGCTAAGAGATGTGGTCAACATTGGTACAGAACTTGCTCAGGAATTGCACCAAGCAGGTGTGAATTGTTCTACATTCACAGTGGGGTGAAGGATTTTTGAAGGGTCCATGGTCGGGAAACTCTACTGCTCAATCTCATTGAATACCTGTTGTCAATCATCGAAAAACAAGGGGGGCACACTAAACCACAAAGAATGTAATGAGCTCCAAGCACTCATTTAGCCAAAATGGGTTGGTCATTCAGCATGCCATGTTGAATGGAAGACTTCTGAAATAAAAGTGTTAACACTAACAAAATGATCGTTTCATATACAGTTATGTTACTGAACTGTTGTAAACTATTCTAAGCAGTTGTCAAATGCTCCACCAGTTGTTTTTAAATTTGTGCCAGTTACCTTTCTAGTCTATTTTCCTCTGTCAGAACATGTAAGAAGGTAAGAACATGTCTT
>JAFMOD010000247.1:467265-497576 GCA_019802435.1 Corydoras maculifer
GGATCAGATGGCGGGGGAAGATGCCGGTCAGACCAGGCAGACCTAAACGTATAGTGAGGGTTTGCTGGGAACGTCTGGCAGAAGAACCCGTCAGACAGATGTTCAACTCTCACCTCCGTCAGAGCTTCAACCTCATTCCGGGGGAGGTGGGGGACATTGAGCCTGAATGGGCCATGTTCCGTTCCTCCGTTGTTGAGGCGGCGGACAGGAGCTGTGGTCGCAAGGTAGTCGGTGCCTGTCGTGGTGGTAACCCTCGAACACATTCACCCCGTGTGGGGGATGCCGTCAAGCTGAAGAAGGAGTCCTATCAGGCATGGTTGGCTTGTGGGACTCCAGAAGCAGCTGACTGGTACCGACAGGCCAAGAGATTTGGGGCTTCGTGCGTCGCGGAGGCAAAAACCCAGGCGTGGGAGGAGTTTGGTGAGACCTTGGAAAATGACTTTCGGTCGGCTCCTAGAAGATTCTGGCAGGCGACTCAGGAGAGGAAAGCAGTGTGCAACCAACACAGTATATAGTGGAGGGGGTGCACTGTTGACTTCGACTGGGGACGTCATCAGGCGGTGGAAGGAATACTTCAAGGACTTTCTCAATCCCACCAATATGCCCTCCGGAGAGGATACAGAGTTAGAGGTCCCGGGAGGAGGCTTGTCCATCACTGTGGCTGAAGTCGCTAAGGTAGTCAGAGGGCTCCATTGGTGGCAGGGCTTCTGGGGTGGATGAGATCTGCCCGGGGGTCCTCAAAGCTCTGGATGTTGTTTGGCAGTCTTGGCTGACGCGCCTTTTCAACATTGCATGGTCATTGGGGGCAGTGCCTCTGGACTGGCAGACGGGGGTGGTGGTGCCTCTTTTTAAAAAAGGGGACCGGAGGGTGTGTTCCAATTACAGGGGAATTACACTCCTCAGCCTCTCCGGCAAAGTCTATGCAGGGGTACTAGAGAAGAGAGTCCGACTGATAGTTGAAGCTCGGATTCAGGAGGAGCAGTGTGGTTTTCGTCCTGGTCGTGGAACACTGGACCAGCTCTTCACTCTCTCCAGGATCCTCGAGGGTTCATGGGAGTTTGCCCAACCAGTCTACATGTGCTTTGTGGATCTGGAGAAGGCTTTCGACTGTGTCCCTCGGGGTATTCTGTGGGAGGTGCTTCATGAGTATGGGGTACATGGCTCCTTACTACGTGCCATTCAGTCCCTGTATTTGCGAAGCAGGAGCTTGGTTCGCATGGCCGGCAGTAAGTCGGACTGGTTTCCAGTGAGGGTTGGACTCCGTCAGGGCTGTCCTTTGTCACTGGTTCTGTTCATAATTTATATGGACAGAATTTCTAGGCGCAGCCAGGGGATGGAGGGTGTCCGGGTTGGTGATCTGAGGATCACATCGCTGCTATTTGCAGACGATGTGGTCCTGTTAGCATCATCAGGCTGCGAACTTCAGCTCTTACTGGATCGGTTTGCAGCCGAGTGTGAAGCGGCTGGGATGAGAATCAGCACCTCCAAATCTGAGGCCATGGTTCTCAGTCGGAAAAGGGTAGAGAGTCCTCTCTGGGTCAGGGATCAGATCTTGCCTCAAGTGGAGGAGTTTAAGTATCTCGTGGTCTTGTTCACGAGTGATGGTAAAATGGAGCGTGAGATTGACAGACGGATAAGCGCGGGGTCAGCAGTGATGCGGACCCTATACTGGTCTGTTGTGGTAAAGAAGGAGCTGAGCCACAAGGCAAGGCTCTCGATTTACCAGTCGATCTACGTTCCGACCCTCACCTATGGTCATGAGCTTTGGGTAATGACCGAAAGAGCAAGATCGCGAATACAAGCGGCCGAAATGGGTTTTCTCCGCAGGGTGGCTGGGCTCTCCCTTAGAGATAGGGTGAGAAGCTCGTTCATCCGGGAGAGACTCGGAGTGGAGCCGCTACTCCTCCGCATCGAAAGGAGCCAGTTGAGGTGGTTCGATCATCTGGTAAGGATGCCTCCTGGGCGCCTTCCTAGGGAGGTGTTCCAGGCAAGTCCGGCTGGAAGGAGGCCCCGGGGAAGACCCAGGACACGCTGGAGGGATTATATCTCTCAGCTGGTCTGGGAACGCCTCGGGGTTCCCCCAGTCGAGCTGGTGGAGGTGGCTGGGGCAAGGGAGGTCTGGGTCTCCCTACTTCGGTTGCTGCCCCCGCGACCCGAACCCCGGATAAGCGGAAGATAATGGATGGATACATATTATTTATTGTATGTATAACATACTTGGTAAAATGAAGCTATTCTGATTCTGATTATCAGATCATGCATATGATTTGCATTTCAGGCTAATGACAATAATAATCCTGCATTTCTCACTAAGTATAATAGTAATAGTTGTTATTCTATAGGGTTTTGTAAGAGTTTTAGGTATCTGACACATACTGCTTTAATTTGAAATATTAGTATGTCTGTTTAACATTAGGTAAAGTCAAAAGTGTTATCTTTATAGGATAAGAAGAGGTAAACAATGACAAAACATGTCATAGCTACATAATTGCATTGCGTGGTAATATTATACCTGTAATTCATCCACAGAACAGATCTCTAATCTACATGCTGTATGGCAGTGTGACTGTGTTCATCATAATGGGCTGGACCTACATCTCTCTTATCCTCTCCCACTGCATCCTCTTGTACAGCGTGGCTCTGGTTAAACGGAAGTGGCTCTGCTTACTGGCTGGACTCACCAGCTTGGCCACTTTCAAAATGGAGCCATTTAGCTCCTGGCAGGTGGGTCGCATCAGGAATAATTTTTATGTAATGGAAAGGACTGTATTACTACATTAATATTATATTAAGATGAAAATGATATAATGTACAGATAGATAAAATGTACCCTGAGAACACCTCCTCAAGCTTCATCAAACCTTTTTACAATTTTTTGTCTTTAATTTTAAAACTTTAGTAACACTTATTACTATTATTGTAATCTGTTAGTTTATCTGTTAGTTAGACACATTTGTTTATTTCTATTACCAGCTCACGTGACTTAATATAAAGAAGTACTAATTAAATTAGTTGCATATTAAATAATACCTGTGACAGTAAAAGCACAATTTAAAACCAGTCTGTAAAAGGAGGGTGAAAGCAGGGTAATTACACAAAATATTCAAAGATACACTTTGAATTGTGGAATAAAAAAGGTAAAAAGAACTTTGCAGGCACCTGACTTTTCATCTTTATATTAAAAGCCAATGATTCATCATTTAGATTTGAAACATCCTCCAATATTAAGAAAATCATGACAAAGTTATCCCTTTTTCCTTAAGTAAGTCTTTTTTTTAAATAATCTTTCAGGCTGGCTTTGTGACGGGTACCTTTGATCTTCAGAGCATCCTCTTATATGGAGGCTGTGGCTTCTCTATCATGCGCTGCTTAAGTTTTGCTTTGGAGAACTGTGAAAAAAAGGATGGGCACTACAGCTTTATCGATTTGATTAAATACAATTTCTACCTCCCCTTTTTCTTCTTTGGACCGATTATGACTTTTGATCGATTTCACGAGCAGGTGAGTGTGACAATTTAAACTCTGTGAACAACTTCTAATTTACTTTTCAATTTGCTTCTATTTTGTGTTTAAAAGACAAGAGAAAATAAGGAAGAAAAAAACTTTCTATAGTTTAGATTATCCTATACTAGCACCTTATCAACTTGGCTTTGCACTGGCTTGTGATGACTAGGGAGGAGATGATTAATTGTTGTTATGCAAATAATCATGATTAAAATCATTCCAATTAATTAATAGTAACCTTAACATTGTAATGACTAAATTTATAAGAAAAATACATATTATGTCAATAAATTTGGACCAAGTGGTGGAACTCGCATGGAACAAAATATAAAGATACACTTGCAACACACTTTTCTCTCCCTTTATTTGCCCTTACAAAAAAATCAAATTTTCTTTCAAATAGATATGCCAAAATTTACTTTACCTTTATTTGCACTGAAGTGATTACTGTGGACAGGTATTTTAGGTCAGATTTCTGGGTTATTTTCATGTCTTGCTTCTTTGTTCCAATTTCTTCAGGCCAGCAACCCTAACTTGATACGTAAAGATAGAGAGCTGTGGAATATCACTGTCCAGGCTTTAGTGCATCTTGGAGCTATCTTGGTGGTGGATGTGTTCTTCCATTACCTGTATATTCTGACCATACCAAACGATATGAAGCTTGTGAAAGATCTGTCTGATTGGTCTTTAGGTTTGTTTCATTTTTTTCTACTGACCTATACATGTGGATTAAATGAACATTGGATCCTAAGCAGCTGCACACATGTCTATGAGGACTAACAAAAAGCTTATGTTTTAATGTTAACTTAAAAAGACAGAAAAAGTTAAGGTTGTTGTTGAAGCAATGAGACTCTAATACAGACTTTCTCAACATGACTATAACAAGTTATACCTTGTCAGGATAGATGAACTGGCTGATTAATAATGGCATTATATGTCATTATAAAATGGGTAGTTTCAATCCTTAAATCTGATTGGTTAAGCCGTGACATTATTAATAATAATGCACACCTTTTACCGCTTCATATTTGTATCAATGTAAAAAAAACTTGCAAAAGTGGTAAAACATTATATTCAATCATGTACCTTTAATAGAAAAAAAACAGATAATATATATATATATATATATATATATATATATATATATATATATATATAATATAATATAAACAACAAGCCGATGAGCACTAAGCTGGTATCCTGATACTCAGCAATCAACATTTATTTAAAAAAACAGACTAGATCACATTATGGAAGTTTATTAATTATTTTGTTTTAAATAAACACCCTAGGGTGGCACGGTGGTCAGCATTTTCGTCTTTTCTGGTTCGAATTCCAATCTGGGTGGAGTTTCCATGTTCTCCCTGAGTCTCTTCTTCATGTTTTTGTAGGTTTTCTCCCACAAAAACATGGATCAGGTTAAATTGAATTCTCCAAATTGCCCCACATAGAGTGTGTTTGTGTGTTTGTCTGTGTGTATCTGCCCAGTGCCGAAAATGTTCTGTTCGTGGATCCCCCACGAACCTAGTAGAGGATTAAGCAGAAATTAATGGATGGATAGATGGATAAACACATTAATAAATTAAATCTTTAAAAAAAATTAGGCAATAAGGCACTCAAGGTTGAGCATTATAATAAATAAATCACAGAAAAGATATGTATCATCACTTTTCTGCACATTCTACAAATATTATCATATTTATACCAAAAAATGCCTTAGTGCTTCATTATTCATTCATTCATTCATTCATTCATTATCTTCCACTTAATCCTCTCGCTGATGGTTTCCTATACCCATCCAAGGGACAATGTTTTTGGCTATTGGGCAGATACACCCAGGACAGGGCACCAAACTATCACTAGGCACACTTACTCACACACACACACACACACACACACACACACACACACACACACACACACACACACACACACTGTATGGGGAAATTTAGAACGTTTAATTAATTTTTATTCCATGTTTTTTGACTGTGGGAAAAAAAGCGGCATGGGGAATACAGAAATTTCCGCAAACATGGAAGCTCGGTCCCCAGTGGATCCCCAATGCTGAGAGACGAACATGCTAACAACTGAGCCACCATGCCACCCCCGCTTCATTATATATTTTATTACACCTGAAAAGCAGAAATATTGTTGCATTTGTTGTGATTGTTCATGTTATTCTGAGGCCTGCCTTAACAAGTCTAGTAACAATCCTTTCATTCATTCATTATCTTCCGCTTTGTCCTATATTAGGGTCATTGGGGGGGGGGTTCCCCATGCCCATCCAGGGAAGAACGTTTTGGACGCTGGGCAGATACACCCAGGACAGGGCGCCAATCTCTCGCTGGCAACACACTCACAGACACGCACACACTATATGGGGCAATTTGGAAAACTCAATTGACTTGGATTGAGAGAGAACAGGGAGAACATGGAAACTCCACCCAGATGGGGATTCGAACCAGGAATCCCTAGTGCTGAGAAGCGAACATGCTAACCACTAAGCCACCGTGCCGCCCTTATAGTAACAAATTGCCTGGAAATAAATGTTATTTAAGTTTAGTCTAATGTAAATACGAATTTTATTGTTCAATCAAAAAGATTCTGTAAAATATTTGCTGAACCAACAGTGTCCCATGATAAATTAAACAAACTTATTTAATCAGTGTTTTCTCCATTTTCCCAGCTGGTTTGGCATACTTCAATCTTGTGTATGACTGGGTAAAGGCAGCAGTTATGTTTGGTGTGATCAATACAGTGTCTCGGCTTGACCATTTGGATCCACCCCAACCTCCTAAATGTATAACCATGCTTTATGTTTTTGCTGAGACGTAAGTATGCTTTTTTATTATTTTTTCATTTGATGAAATATGGATTTTGAATGCAATTTCATTGCATTCAATTATTTTTTCAGACACTTTGACAGAGGAATTAATGACTGGCTATGCAAGTAAGCTATTTTTGTGTAAATATTTTAACATTAACAATAAATTAGTTTTAATAAATTAATAAAGATGTTTTAATGGTTAATTTTATTCTGCATATACATACACAAGTGTAAAGCGCCAACAAAATAATTCACTTTGTGTATACCAACTTTATTGAAAGTAACGATCATGCATTGCATTGATGCATTGTCAGCCATGAAAAGACACTCCTGCAGCAAAGCAGGTAAAAAAGTATTACATATGGGCCAGTGGCAATTTGACGGACCTTGGATTGAAAGCCCTAACAAAAGGAATAATTATCCACTTACTTAACTACTGAACTTCAACTTAATATATGTGCACTACTGTATTTGTCAACACTTTGAAAAGACAGATTTACATAAACATAAAGGAAATTTATGTTTATTGTTTGAGGTCCGCAGTTAACAACGCCTGGGTCCAGAATCGTATCGCAGTTCGTCTATTAGTAACCTCTACCTTAGAGACATGTACTCCTTACAAACTAAACTATATGTTAGGTGGCACACTATTCTTACTACTGCATATGCAGTGAAGGCATTTACCTCTGAGGGCATGAATTAAAATGATTACTCTTTGATAGGTATGTCTATGACTACATTGGTGGTGATCACACCAACATCTTTAAAGAACTAGTTGCGACAATCTGCACGTTTTCTGTGACAACTTTGTGGCTTGGACCCTGTGAGCTGGTGTACATTTGGTCTTTCTTCAACTGCTTTGGACTGAACTTTGAACTCTGGGTGGCTAAACTCTTCTCTCTGCCTCCCTTGTCTACAGTTGAGGTTGGTAATACTAGCTGTTTCCACTTAATTTAGATCTTCATTTCAGTTTTGGGAGAGTGACTTTATCTTACTACTCTGTCTTCATCCAAGGGTCTTTTGTCGGAGGCAATGTCACGCCGTATCAGAGGACTGTTCAATGCCGTCAACTTTTGGCAGATTATCCTCTATAATGTTCTTGCATTAAACAGCTTGGATTTTGCTAAATTGGTGGCGAAGAGACTTCTCTTTAAGGGTGAGCTTTCATTAATATGTGGGTTTTTTATGTGTGTGTTTATATTCTAAATAACAAATCTATGTTTTTATTCATTTAGCTTTGAAGATGAAATAAAAAGATTAGTGGCCCACCAGATGGCGCTATGGGGCTTACTGATTGAGATAAATTAAAGACCCTTTCCAAATAAGAATAGCAAGGAAAAGGTGATTTATTTCTATAATTCCATTTTAAAAAAGTTACAATTTATGTAATTTTTTACATAATTCAGGCTTTTAGCTCATAAAACCCACGAAACTGGAATGTAAAATAGTACTATAGAGTAATACTACTGTAGAGAAAATCAGCCCACATTTTTCAGGGCATGAATGTTTGAAACAAAGTGTAACACCCTAATAATCTACTTAACAGTGGAAGTGAGGAACAGATTCCAAATTGCTTGAGGTTCAGCGTGAAATATCTACAGTCACTCTTGATTTGGGATTCAATATCCAGTGCAGGTGTTGGTAAAATCTGCCTTTTAAAATCCAAGGTCAATACAACAGTCAACCAGAATATTTTAGACCCCTGCCCATGCCACCAGAAGCACCAAAACCTGGTTTGATGCCCATGCCATCACAGTACTTGACTGGGCAGCCAACCAAACCCCATTGTGAATATATGGGCTATTCTTTGTTGTTGGGTCTTTTTGTAGATTAATTTTTTGAATGTAATTAAGGAATTTTATCAACTTTTTGCTGAGATTCAATGAGATAAAAATTTTTTGGAAAGGGTCTGCATATCAACTATATACTTGGGTTGCAATTTTAGATTTATGATTCACCAATTTTTTAACCCCCTCTTTCCCACCTACAAAGCGCATATGATGCTGACATTAAATACTCAAGTCACAATTTGAAAACAGGTTTATACAGTGGGCCCTATTTTGGTGATCTTTAGTGAGCCAACAACCACAGTATGATTTAGGACATGTCAGTGTCACATCATAACATTGAGAAAAGTGAAAATAAAGTTTTGGATCTGTAAAAGTGTGGATAGACGCATCTTAGGGCTGAGGGAAGACTGTTGCTTACTTTTGAGGCAGTAACATATGAGTTGGATACACTGGAGGCAGAATTACATGTGCTGAATCTGCTTTTTAATCATTTAATATTAAAACTAACAGCTCTCCCAGTTGTAGGGCCAGTCCCAGATGTGGTTGTGTCACAAAAGTATTTTAAAAAGGGCAGCATGGTGGTGTAGTGGTGTAGTCTCCTCTTTGCACTGGGGAATCTAGGTTCGAATCCTGATCTGGGTGGAGTTTTCATGTTCTACCTTCTACCCGTGTTCGCTTACGTTCTCTTGGATTCTCTGAAAGATAATGAATATATATAAAGTGGGGTGCAAAAGTTTGGGCAGCTTTGTTAATTTTCCTGATTTACCTTTATAAATCATTGGTTATTTGGATAGGGGACAAACACAGTGATATTTGAGATGTGAAATGAAGTTTATATGATTTACAGAAAGTGTGCTATAATTGGTTAAACAAAATTAGGCAGGTGCATAAATTTGGGCACTGTTGTCATTTTATTGATTTAAAAACCTTTAGAATTAACTATTGGAACTCAAATTTAGTTTGGTAAGTTCAATGACCCTTGTCCTCCATACACAGGTGACTCCAATTATGTGAAAGGGTATTTAAGGGGGCAATTGTAAGTTTTTCTCCTCTTTGCACCTTGTCTGAAGAGTCGCAGCATGGGAGTCTCAAAACAACTTTCAAATGACCTGAAAACAAAGATTGTTCACCGTCATGATTTAGGGGAAGGATACCGAAAGCTATCTCAGAGATTTCAACTTTCAGTCTCCACTGTGAGAAACATTGTGAGAAAATGAAAGACCACAGGCTCAGTTCAAGTCAAGGCTTTAAGTGGCAGACCAAGAAAAATCTCAGAAAAACAGAAGCTAAGGATGTTAAGAACAATCAGAGTCAACCGACAGACCAGCACCGAAGACTTGCAACATCATCATGCTGCTGATGGAGTCAATGTGCATCGTTCAACTATTCAGCGCACTTTACAAAAGGAGATGCTGTATGGGAGAATGATGCAGAGGAAGCCTTTTCTCCGCCCAATTCACAAATAGAGCTGCTTGAGGTATACAAAGCACATTTGGACAAGCCAACTACATTTTGGAATAAGGTGCTGTGGAATGATGAAACTAAAATAGAGTTATTTGGGCATAACAAGGGCTGTTATGAATGGTGGAAAAAGAACACAGCACTCCAAGAAAAACACCTACTACCTACAGTCAAAGTGTATATAAGAAAGTTCAGGCTGATGTGAGTTTTTTTGGGTGTCATTTAAAAAAGATGCTATTGAACAATCACATTTGGAATTCCTCACAGTTTCTTACAACAAAATGTGAAATTAGTTATACAGATTTAATTGATTAATTCATATGGTTGTTTCTTTCTCAGGATTTCCCATTTCTACTCTCTCAGTGCTGTTAGTGACCTACTGTGGTGTGCAGTTGGTGAAGGAGCGTGAGAGAAAACATGCTCTGCTGGAGGAACAGGATATGGACACAAAACTGAAAGCAGAGTAAATTTGAAGACAGGCATAGTTCAGGTTTCCATACCAAATACAATCAGCCCATCACCATGGACACGGCTCAATGTGAGCCTGTTTGTTAAGCACAAGTCTTTCTAACTGTGAAAAGGCCTCAAGTGCACTTGTTGAACAAATTCCAACTGTCCTTCCTAAGAGACTTGAGAACCAAGTGCACTTTTTATTTTACAAATTTTATTTAAGTCTATCTTTAAGTAAGTGGAGGGAGGAGTATACTAAATATTATATGCAGAAATAATATATTAAACTCTTAAATAAAACCATTGTTGCCCTTTGTTTTAATGACTTCATACATAATTTATTATGGAGCACATCACAAAAGTGGAATAATACAAAAACAGAAAGAAAATTAAATAAAAATATGTTGTAATATTTATGTTGTAATAACTTCTTTTATTTAATATTTGTTTCATTTTTAAAATGTCTATTAATATAAAATTCACAGAGTTCACTATTTAGGCTGAGTGGTCCAACAGGAATAAGGTCATCATATTATTATGCTTTGGGAGAAAGAAGCCTATGACTGCCTGTTTCATTTAAATAATTTACTCAGGCATGCAATGAAAAATAGCTTGTAAGACTGTGAATGGATGAATACATTTGCCAGAAAAAAGCAGTGTATAGCAATGCTACAAACATTCATTCATTTATGCATTGTCTTCCACTTAGTCCTCTACTAGGGTTGGAGGAGGTTCCCCCATGCCCATCCAGAGGAGAACGTATCTGGCACTGTGCAGATACACCTAGGACAAGGCATTTCTAACCTATTCAAACCAGAAATTCCCATTGCTGAGAGATGAAAGTGCTAACCACTAAGTCACCGTGCTGCCCTACTACAAACATACCTTTGTATTTTCTTAAAATATTTTATTCTTTAAATAAACTGGGTGTATTGTGCAATAGCATAAGCCTCTCCTGTTTTTTCTTTTTATTATGAAAAGCATCCAATGGTGATGAATTTGATAATGGCTTGTTGATAAGGTTTGCTGAATTATCACTAGTCTTTAGTTTATATAGAAAATACAATGCCTGGCCAAAAAAAAAGGTTTTAACCATAGAATAAAAAGTGGTTTTAAGTATAATCTGGGGTTGGTTATGTTGGTTAGGTCCGGGTTTTAGCGACCAGGTTATTTCATTATTTGATTTTTTCTTCCCTGACAGCACAAACATATACCAAGGTGGCAATGCCAGAATTCATCAAGCTTAAATTGTGAAAGAGGGGTTAACAGAGCATGAGGCATCATTTTCACACATGGATTGATCTAAACTTGAACCCCATTGAGAATCTTTGGGATGTACTGGAAAAGACATTGGGTGGTGGTCCAAATCTCTCATCATTAAAATATGATCTCGGGGGGAAAAGACTATACTGTTCTGATGCATTTACTACAAAATATGAAATGGTCCATATTTGGTGTATAACAGAGCAGAATAAAATCAGCAAAACGTTAGTTAAATTTTCTTACATTTTTTATTTCATTATTACTTTTTGAAGGGGACATAAAATTTACAGAAATGGACATAATTGTTGGTACGTATCTATTGCATAAATAAAGACCCACAAGGGTCACTGCTCAGTTTTGCATATTTCAGTTAAGACATGATGAACTGTGGGGTATGTAAGGGAATTGCAGGTGGACACAGATAGAGGATAAGATTAAAAACGTATATAACAGTTTTAATTTTAAGAATCCTACATCCATTTCAACATTCATTCATCCATTATCTTCTGCTTTATCCTCTTCTAGTGTCACAGGGGGGGTTCACACACTCACTCACACAGACACACAAAAACACACTCTATATGGGATAATTTGGAGTTTTCAATTTACCTTGGTCCATGTTTTTGGACTGTGGGAGGAAACCGGAGAACCCGGAGGAAACCCACGCAGACACGGCAATTCAACATTCCATTTAATAATTTTATTTTTATAAAGATGATTAAAATTAAAGTCTGAAAGCAAAACAAACAAACGTATTGTTTTTGTTTAAATAACTAAAAAAGAACTGAAAACACATACTGTATATGGCTGCCCTCCTTGCCTATTCTTTGAGATCTCCTCTCACAATTTTTTAACAAGAATCACCAAACCTTACAGAGTAGTAGAACCTATTCGATACCAATGTTTTTTTTGCCATTTAAGTAGCTGTGTCGATAGTGTACACACAGTGGGCAGCTAAAATCCATTTTTCTGACTGGATCCCATTGAAAAAAATCATCAGATTCAATACATCTCTTCACAGCACTGTAAAGGTAACAGATGCACAAAACAAAATACCATCAACACTCCCAATGGTACACACACCAAACCAAACAACATTACACACACACACCCTTAAACACCAGAAAATGTATTTAGTCATTTTTAAGAGTTTTTAAGAACATATTATATTGCCCCAATAAGCATTAAATAAGCAATATAAAATTAAATAAGCAAATAAAATGGTGTTTTCTTTTCTTTTTTTAAGAAGGTGTTTTGAAAGGTAAATGCTTCATACAGCAACTATAACTTATGCTTTACTCATCATTCAATTAGAAATTATGAAGCATATGTATGATTAATTAATCTCATCTCATTATTGTAATCACTTAACCATATATTAAAGTTGCAGGGGGTTCCCTATTCCCATCCAGGGGAGAACATTTTGGGTGCTGAGCAGATACACTTAAGACAGGGCGCACACTTATTTACACACACACACACACACACACTAAACAGGTGCAATTGAAATAGAGGCAATTTAGAGCAGCAAATTCACCTTAAATTCATATTTTTGAATGGTGAAAGGAAACTGAAGAACCTAGAGAAAACCGATGGGAACACGGGGAAAAAATGGAAACTTTACCTAGATCGGGATTCAAACCTCTCAGTGCTAAGAGAAAAATGGCTTAACATTATGCCACTATTGATTATCTTTTAGAATTTTCAAAATTTCTACATGCAGGTCTCTTTTACAGTAAACATGCATTATATATCTAAAACATGAACTGACTAATTTGAGGGCTACATATTATTATTAGCTAATTTGGGTAGCAGAACCTGAAAAAAATAATCCTGAAAAAAACAAACTCCTGGAAAAAAAAAGGTCCAGCACCATGTCAAGATGGATCACAATTTGTCCACGACACATTAAAAATGTTCTATATAATGATTATTTTATTAATAAAAATCCATTTTGCCCTATGAATTCATTTGCCTATGAATGAAAGCTGAAGTTTCTACATACACAGTTTTGCTTTAACGATATGACATCATTACAAAATAAATCATCAAAGCCATCTCATTATATATATATATATATATATATATATATATATATATATATATATATATGTATATATAATTTATATATATATTTAATTATATATATATATAATTATCAAATGCAAATGTAGAAAAATAATTATTTTCAGAATGTGTATATAGTTTAACTAAAAATTGTATTAGCATTAGCTAAATTAGCATTTAGCAAATAAAACAGGATGGACTCATGTTTGGCACCATGACATCTGTTGTAAAGAGTCTTGTGGTTAAGGTGGAGGTGGAGATAAAGAAGGAGGAAAGATGACTCAAATTTCACCCATCCAAACAAGAGCTGTGTGCTTTACTCAGTTCTAAAATTAAGTACAGCTGATAGCCTGTGACAGCTGAGAAGATATGCTATAGCCCAGCCCCCATTTCTCTCTTAGGGTCAGGCTGTTAATCCAAGTCTAGCAGTGGGAGAGGACCCGAACATCCTCCTACTGACATATCACCATACTGTTGCCTGCAAAAGGACAAGAAAATGGCTGCTGTGCCAGTCGACCCAGTGACAGAGCCACGGATGTATCAACAAAGCCTTCTTCAGGATGGCCTTTGCGAACTTCTCAAGGGCGACAAGTTTGTTGACTGTGTTTTAAAGATCAAGGACAGTGAGTACCCCTGTCATAGATTGGTACTGGCTGCCAGCAGTCCATACTTCAAGGCTATGTTTTTGTCTGAAATGGAGGAGAGCAGGAAGAAAGAGGTGGTTCTAAAAGATGTGGAACCAAACATCATGGGAATGATCTTGAGGTACATATATACATGTGATATTGAACTAACCGAGCAGAATGTCCAGGATATATTTATGGCAGCCAACATGTATCAGATCCCCTCCATCTTTAGCGTGTGCATGTTGTACCTGGAGCAAAAGATGATGCTTGGCAACTGTCTGGCCATCTTTAGGCTTGGCTTGCTTTTGGAGTGTCCACAATTGGCCGCAAAGGCTAGGGATTACATTTGCGACAGGTTTGAGCTCATCATCCGAGATCGGGACTTCCATCAGCTTGGTGCAGGAGAGCTGGCTGCCATTATTACTTGCGACTCCCTTAATGTGGAGAAGGAGGAAAAAGTGTTTGAGGCTCTGATGGAATGGGTGGAGTATGATCCACAAGAAAGGCTAAATGATCTGCTATTGCTTTTGCATTGTGTCAGGTTTCGCTTGATGTCTCCTTCATACTTTAAAGAGAAAGTAGAAGGGCACAGGCTAATAAAACCCAATCAAGAGATCAAGAAGAACCTGCAACTTGTCAAGGATGCACAGAAAGGGCTGTTTCCTAAAGTCAAAGAAAGATTAGGAAAAATAGAAGAAACCAGTTCAGATGATGAGAATGATGATGCTGAAGGTCTGCTTCCTGGGATCCTGAATGATAACCCACGCTTTGGAATGTTCCTAACAGACTTTATTGTAATGATCAGTAACACTGGAGTGGTTGCGTATGACCCTGCTGGAAATGAATGCTACTTAGCATCCTCATCAAAGGAGATCCCCAAAAACCACTGCAGTTTGGTCACCAAAGAGAATCAAATCTTTGTTGCTGGAGGTATATTATATAACGAGAAAAATTCTGATGAGCCATTCAGTTCCTACTTTCTGCAGGTAAGATTCTGTGTTTTTTATTTGGTTATGATTTAAATATTAAATAGGCTGTTTAAATTCAAAAATGTTAGAAAGTTTCTTGTGATCTTAACATCATACCTATTCACACTTATTGAATATACTGTGCTAAAACCATGAGTATTAATAAGTCTCCACTTAATTTTTTGAGATTGTGGCATGGGTCTGTGGAAATCTGGTCTTACTGAAAAAAACCTCCAACAAAAACTAAACCAGAACAGAAAATAAAATAACAAGATGTAACACCATAAAATATCAAACAAGCAGGCTGACTGTCCATATAAAGAAGAAGATGATGGATCTATGGATGACTGGATGGCTGCATTATGAGTTTATAAGTTTTAAAAAATCCAAACACTGGCATTAACCACCTAACACAACAAACCTTGTTTTGTAAATGATTTTTTTTCATGACAAAAAGCAAGCAATGAGAAGACGATTTAGACAATAAACCCAACACAACATCTAAGTATGCCAATCAGTCATCATAAATGTTAGATAACCAAGGGAGTCTCAATTGTGTAACAAGTAAATAAAGCTAAATATTTATTAAACCCATTCATTTATTCATTTTCTTCCACTTAATCCTCTACTAGGGTCCTGTGGAGGGGAGTATGGTCCTCATGCTAACCACTACACCACAGTGCCTCCCTATATATATATATATATAAATATATATTAATGTATATTAAAATTCATGTAATAATATTTTCTATAATGCTTCAGTAATTAAATGTGTAGCCAATAGTTCTCTACAGGGATGTGTTATTTTCATTCAGAAAAATGTATAAAACATCTTGATTAAGGTGGACAAATTGCTAATGTGCCTACATACATAATATCAATATCATAGAGAATAAACCTCAAATTAATATCTGGAGGTTAGTAGAGGCTTATTGAGCCATGATTAAAATAGGGTTTTATGATCAGTGCAAAAGTTATGTTGGGTTTGTCGGACAAATAAAAGGTGTTAGTACATGAAAAAAAATACTGTTAAGTATGGTGGAGCATATAACATAAGCCCAGTCAGTTTTTTTTCTAAATTTTACTAAGCAATTTTTTTTAAACAAGATCAAGATGCAAGACTATGTGCAAATCAGGTTTAAATGAATAGCACTTAAAAGGTAATTGTAAACAGGAATTTGAAGGATATGGGGACTTTATGGGGAATTAGTAAGTAATGTCTCAAATTACTTGCTTAGAATACTTACCATGCTTAGCATTTTTGAGTTAAATGTAGACATTTTCTTTCCTAAATATAAACATTTCTCTTCTGTTTACTTTTTTTGCTACATGCTTAAATATTTCCACATTATAAATGGAATCAGCATACTCACTGGCCATAAATAATACAGTGATTCATCAAGGCATACAACAGGGATCATTGTAAAAGAACAGCTGACCATCCTAATTTAATCGTCATTTTACTATTAATATCTCGCTATGATTCCATCATAAACCATCTTTATTCACAGGTAATTCTTCCGAGGAAAATACGGCATAAATTAATAAGTATTTTGTATTTTTGTTCTGTCTTGCCAGTTTGACCCCATGAGCTCAGAATGGCTTGGGATGCCTTCCCTGCCAATCCCTCGCTGCATGTTCGGATTTGCTGAGGTTATGAACTCCATCTTTGTTGTGGGTGGAAAAGAGCTCAAAGATGGAGAGCACACTTTAGACTCTGTCATGATCTATGATAGACAGTGAGTACAGTCTGTGTTAATTATGGTGGGTACAGAAAGTATTCTGACCCTTACAATTTTTTACTTTTTTTCATTGCAGCCATTTGCTAAAATAAAAAAAAAACATTTTATTTCTCATAATTTATTCATGTATTTTCTGCAAATTTATTAAAAAAGAAAAACTGAAATATCACATGGTCATTCAGGGTATTCATATCCTTTGCTGTGACATTCATATTTAACTCACATGGTATCCATTTCTTTTGATCCTTCTTGAGATGGTTCTACTCCTGTGGATACAACACCTCACATCTATATACACAGGTGTGTGCCTTTCCTTATCAAGCTCACAGTGCATGTCAAAGTAAATCCCATGGAAATCATAAGGTCGAAGAAACTGCCCAAGGAGTTTATGTGTGCTCATGTGTAAGTGTAGAAAACCAGGCACAGCTCATCACCTGCCCAATACAATCACAACAGTGAAACGTGATGGTGAGTGCATCATTCTCTGTGGATGATTTTTCAGCTGCAGGGACAGGATGACTGGTGGCAATTGAAGGAATATAAATCCGGCCAAGCACAGAGATATCCTGGAAATCCTTCCAAAAAGAAAACGGCCCTAAGCTTCGGAACAACTCTGTGACCATTCTTGACTGGCCCAGCCAAAGTCCTAACCTAAACCCAAATCTTAAAATGGCTGTCCACCAATGTTGGACCATCCAACCTGGCGGAACTGGAGAGAATCTGCAAGAAATAATGGCAGAGGATCCCCATGTCCATGTGTGAAAAACCTGTTGCATAATTTCCATGAAGTCTCATGGCTGTACTAGTTCAAAAGGGTGCATCTATTCAATACTGAGCAAAGTGTCTGAATACTCATGACCATGTGATATTTCATTTTTTCTTTTGTAATGAATTTTCAAAAATTTCTACATTTCTGTTTTTTGTTCTGTCAAGATTGGGTGCTGAGTGTACATTAATGAGAAATAAAATTAACTTTTTTGATTTTAGCTAATGGCTGCAATGTACCAAAAAGTAAAAAATTTAAAGGGGTCTGAATATTTTCTGTACCCACTGTACATAAAACATTTTTGTTGCAGATTATACATACATAATTATACATACATAATTATACATACATGACTTGTGGTGTTCTCATTTGTAAGTCGCTTTGGATAAAAGCGTCTGCTAAATGACTAAATGTAAATGTAAGTGTACATACTAACATACATACAGAAGCACACGAATACACTAAATTCACACCTCTTGTGCTACAAAATGTTTAAAATGAACTGCTAAGATTATTACACATTATTTGATTTATGTTTAATTGATTTAAGTTTAATGATAAGAATAGAGCTATGACTTTCAAAGATCACAATTATTATGTAATTAAATTATTTATTTTCATCCATCCATTATTTTCCATTTTATCCTCTACTAGGGTTGCGGGGGGGGTCCCCATGCCCATCCAGGGGAGAACGTTTCGGGCGCTGGGCAGATACACCCAGAACAGGGCGCCAATTTATCGCTGGGCACACACTTGCACAGACACACAAAAGCATACTCTATATGGGGCAATTTTAGGAATTTAATTGACCTTGATCCATGTTTTGACTGTAGCAGGCAACCGGAGATCCCGGAGGAAACCAATGTGGACACAGCAAGAACATGGAAACTAAGCCACATTATTTATTTCCACATATAAAAGTATTAATTTTTGTCAGCAAATATGTTTCTAAATAATTTGTAACACGTTCTCGTGTTGACTACATGAAATTCAACTTTATTTATGAATATGGAGATTTTTACAACATTATGTTGTCTTAAGACAGTTTTACAGTGTTGTAAGCCTAAATCCCAAAGAGAAAACCAAAGCGACAGTGGCAAGACAAAACTCCCTGGTGATGTTGATGTTTTAGGAAGAAAACTTGTGAGGATCAAGGTTCAGTGGCCGGACAGCATGAACAGTGCAGGACATCAATGTACAGGGTGTGAAATTATCAGATGTACATTAATTGTCATTGCTGCAGTACTCTGGCAGTGTTATGTATAAGAATATAGCTAAAAAGAAAAAAAAGTAGTTAGAGTAGTTTAATTACAGTAATTAAAGTAAAGTATTATTAAAGTAGTAGACTGAGTATGGGGTGGCACGGTGGCTTCGTGGTTAGCACGTGTGCCTCTCAGCACTAGGGATTCCCAGTTCGAATCCCCACCTGGGTGGAGTTTCCATGTTCTCCCTGTGTCTGGGTGGAGTTCTCTGGTTTCCTCTCACTGTCCAAAAACATGGATCAAGTCAATTGAGTTCTCCAAATTGCCCCATATAGAGTGTGTCTGTGTGCATGTCTGTGAGAGTGAGTGTGTGAGTGAGCAATGGATTGGCGCCCTGTCCTGGGTGTGTCTGTCCAGCGCCCAAGGCGGTCTCCCCTGGATGGGCATGGGGAACCCCCCCCCCGCGATCCTAATATAGGATAAAGCGGAAGATAATGGATAATGGATGGATAGACCGAGTATGATTATGATACAGTGCAGCATATGAATGCACCACTAATCACTAGAGAAGCAAAACTACAGACTATCTAGTTAAGAGGGCTTTCTGGAATAGCAGCATTCCAGTGCCGTACTCTCTACTAATTGTCAGCTGGGTGAAGTGGTGAAATAGCAGCACAGACTTTCCAAGATCACTAACTCAACACAGTTAAACCTGAGCTCTACTCTATTATTTACAGGGATAAATTGAACCTAAAAGTATATGTGTGTTTTTAAACATATTTTAAAGATCCATAGCGATTCAAAAACCTGAAACGTGACAGGCTGTTTTGGGGAAACGCTTTTCCACCAGCAGTATTTTTATTAAATCTAGAGGTTACAAGTAATCCAGAGCATAGCTCACTTGTTGGAATATATTACTGAATAAGTTCACTCAGATAATTGTTGAGCCTAATGATGCATCTTTCATGCTATTAATAAAAAGTTTTAATCAATGTGAAATTTAACTTCAAATTTCAAATTTTCTTGTTCTTTTCAAAACTCTAGCTGCAGCATTTTGAAACATTTGTATTTGTAAATGTAATGATTTATCAGAATATCCTGTCTATAGGGATATGACTATATTTAAAATTGTAAATATTCTGATCACAGTCACATGTGTTTTGGCAAACAGGTCATTTAAATGGGGAGAGTCTGATCCGCTTCCATACTCAGTCTATGGTCATGGCACTGTCTCACATAATGGACTTGTCTACGTCTTGGGTGGAAAATCAGAGAGCAAGTAATTTTTTTTAATTATTATGCAAGTTAAATAACTTTTTTTAAATATTTTACTATATACTCTATACAGTGCCACTCAGTTCTTGGTAGAATTTGAGTAAATTTGTGTCTTTGTGTCAAGTTGTCCTTAATGACTTTCTGTTAAACAAAGGAAGTGCTTAAGGCGGGTATGTGTCTACAATCCTGAGAGGTTTGAGTGGAAAGACCTCGCACCGATGAACACAGCTCGCTCTTTGTTTGGTGTTGCAATACACAACAACAGGATCTATGTTGTGACAGGGGTGACAGATGATGGTCTTACCAGTGGAGCAGAGGTTTATGACATCAGCAACAACACGTGAGTCATTATTAAAAATTTTGTCCTGTAAAATATATTGTGGCAACCACATATGTGGTCTTAGGACTGCTTAGACGCACGTGGTGTCGGCCATTTGGGGTATTTGGGGTGGGGGCTTGGCAGGTTTCCCCACCAATGGGAATGCACTCCGCGTGGTTTCCTGGCATGGCATTCGGGGAGGGGATTTAAGATGGGGGTGTGGTTGTACTTGGGTTGTTGGAAGTAAGGAGATTCACATGCTTGTGCTTACAACAAAATATTATAATTGTGGAAATTACTTCCGCATCTGCGTCTCTGTTCTTTACCAACGCTATAATATAGTCAAACCATAAAATGTTCAAATAGGGTTTAGCATATCTCATCTCATCAGCTTCCACTTAATTATTTATTAGGGTCATGGGGGTGTTTCCCATGCCCATCCAGTGGAGAACTTACTGGGCAGATTCACACAGGACAGGGAGGCAACACTGGGCACACACTCCCTCACATAGACACACACAAACTATATTTTTGCAATTTAGAGCAGCCAAATAACAATAAATCTACGTTTTTGGACTGTGGGAAGAAACCAAAAAACAGGAGAAAATCCTTGTGAAGAACATGGAAACTCCACCCAGCATATTTTCATTCATTCATTCATGCCCATCAAGGGAAGAAAGTTTTAGGCACTGGGAAGATACACCTGGAACATGGCACCAATCTATCGCACACACACACCCAATCACACATTATATGGGGCAATTTAGAGCATTCAATCTACCTTAAATCCATGCTTTTGGACTGTGGGAGGAAACCGGGGAACCTGGAGGAAACCCACACGGACACGGGGAGAACATGAAAACCACCCATTTTGGGATTCGAACCTTGATCCCCAGTGCTGAGAGGCGAACGTGCTAACCACTAAGCCATCAAGTCTCCCCACCCAGCATATAGTGTTAAAATAATTTTGTCTACACTAGATCACAACAACCTGATGACTTAGGTTATGATATGAACACAATAAACAAACTTTATCTTAAATTGATATTAAAATAATATATTTGGCATCTTGAGTCATAGATTAAATCTATACTAGATTATCATCTGGGGTGCAAAAGAGTCCTGTGTTAAAGGACTGTCTTTGCAACTGTGTTGGTTTTCATCAGGAACTCCAGTTTCTAACAGCAGTTTAAAAACGTGCTGGGCTAGACTCCAGCATCTTGTGAACCAAATTAGGATAAAAGGCTTAAGATATGACTAAAATTGTAAATTATTATATGAATGAAGTCAGTTACACTTAACTAAATATTACATTGATCCATGATACAACAGAAGCTGAAGATTACTTTAGATTACAAGATCTAGATTACAAAATGTATATTTCTATAGCTAGATAAGTTTAGAACCTGTGCTTTTCTTGTTTTGCAGATGGTCTGAGTTTGTGGAGTTTCCTCAGGAGAGAAGCTCTATGAACCTTATCGAGCTCAGTGGCTGTCTCTATGCTATAGGAGGTTTTGCCATGATGCCCAATGAAGATACTGAGAAACTGGAACCCACAGAGATGAATGATATTTGGAGGTAGGTCACCTACCCACCTATGAAGAAACCTGATTGGCATTCATTTGAGAGCTTTGATTTACACTTTATAATTTGACCAGTCACATGGCTGCCATGGTTAGTATTGTTTTATATGACTAATGTTGAATGCAAAAAGTGTGACCACTACACCAGAAGTATTTTGTCTGATAATTTTAGGATTGTCCTTTACTGACAGATGTTCTGAAAACTTGTCAAATGTAGTCACTATTTTCACTTTTATACCAGCCATGTAATAGGTCAATAACATGTCCACCCACTAATCTCTAACTACAGTATATACAGTATATACCCTATATCGCCAAAAGTATCCAAATTATCAGAATTAGGTGTTCTAATCACTTCCATGGCCAAAGGTGTATAGAATCAAGCACCAGACTGTTTTTACAAACATTTGTGGAATAATGGGTTGCTCTCAGGAGCTCAGTAAATACCAGTGTGGAACTGTAATAAGATGCCACCTGTGCAACAAATCTGGTCGTAAAATTTCCTCGCTGCTAAATATTCCATAGTCAACTGTCAGTGTTATTATAAGAAAATGGAAGTGTTTAAAAAGGACAGAAAATCAGCCATGAAACGGTAGGCCATGTAAACTGAAAATAAAAATGCGCAAAGAGGTCGCCAACTTTCTGCAGAGTCAATTACTACAGAACTCGAAACTTCATGCGGCCTTCAGCTTAGCTCAAGAACAGCACACAGAGAACTTCATTAAATGGTTTTTCATGGTTGAGCAGCTACATTGAAGTCATACATCACCAAGAGGAATGCAAAGCATTGGATACAGGGGTGTAAAGCACGTCGCCACTGGACTAGAGCTGTGTAGATGCATTTTCTGGAGTGACAAATCACACATCTCCATCTGGCAATCTGATAGATGAGTATGGGTTTGCCAGTTTCCAGCAGAGCGGTACTTGTCTGACTGCATGG
Source organism: Corydoras maculifer (assembly GCA_019802435.1). Taxonomy (NCBI): domain Eukaryota; kingdom Metazoa; phylum Chordata; class Actinopteri; order Siluriformes; family Callichthyidae; genus Corydoras; species Corydoras maculifer. The sequence goes on from JAFMOD010000247.1 coordinate 490,049, forward strand.
TACCAAGAGTAATGTTTGCTGGAGGGGGGTTTTTAGTGTGGGGTTGTTTTTTTAGGAGCTGGGCTTGGCCCCTTATTTCCACTGAAATGAACTCTGAGTTCTTTGGCATACCGAGACATTTTGGACAAATTCATGCTCCCAACTTTGTGGGAACAGTTTGGAGCAGGCCTCTTCATCTTCCAACATTACACATTGGAACATTCCAACAATACTTTACATTAGTGCACAAAGCAAGGTCCATAAAGAAATGAACTTGACTGGCTTGCACATAGTCCTGACCTTAACCTGATAGAACATCTTCTGAATCAAACTTCTGTGAAATCAAACTGTCCATTTAGGAAGCAACACTGACAATCAATCTCACATGCTGTTGTGCAAATGGAATAGACAACAGGTGAAAATTATTGGCAATTATCAAGACACACTCAATGAAGGAGTGGTTCTGCAGGTGGACCACAGATCACTTCTCACTATCGGTGCGTTCTGGCTGATGTTTCGGTCACTTTTGAATGTTGGTGGTGTGATCACTCTCGTGGAAATATGAGACGGACTCCACAACCCACACAAGTGGCTCAGGTAGTGCAGCTCATCCAGGATGGCACATCAATGTGAGCTGTGGCAAGAACGTTTGCTGTGTCTGTTAGCGTAGTGTCCAGAGGCTGGAGGCGCTACTAGGAGACAGGCCAGTACACCAGAAGATGTGGAGGTGGTCGTAGGAGGGCAACAACCCAGCAGCAGGACCGCTACCTCCACCTTTGTGCAAGGAGGAACAGGAAGAGCACTGCCAGAGCCCTGCAAAATAACCTCCAGCAGGCCACAAATGTGCACGTGTCTGCAAAATGGTTAGAAACTGACTCCATGAGGATGGTATGAGGGCCCGATGTCCACAGATAGGGATTGTGCTTACAGCCCAACACTTGGCATTTGCCAGAGAACACCATGATTGGCATATTTGCCACTGGCGCCCTGTGCTCTTCACAGATGAAAGCATGTTAAAACTGAGCACATGTGACAGACGTGACAGAGTCTGGAGATGCCATGGAGAGCGATCTGCTGACTGAAACATCCTTCAGCATGACCGGTTTGGCAGTGGATCAGTAATGATGTGGGGTGGCATTTCTTTGGAGGGCCGAACAGCTCTCCATGTGCTCGCCAGAGGTAGCCTGACTGCCATTAGCTACCAAGATGAGATCATCAGAACCCTTGTGAGACCATATGCTGGTGCAGTTGACCCTGGGTTCCTCCTAATCCAGGACAATGCTAGACCTCATGTGGCTAGAGTTTGTCAGCAGTTCCTGCAAGATGAAGGCATTGAAGCTCTGGACTGGCCCACCAGTTTCCCAGACCTGAATCCAATTGAGCACATCTGGGACATCATGTCTCTGGGACATCATGTCAGACTGTCCAGGAGTTGGCAGATGCTTTAATCCTGGTCTGGGAGGAGATCCCTCAGGAGACGATTCGCCACCTCATAAGGAGCATGCCCAGGCATTGTAGGGAGGTCATACAGGCACGTGGAGGCCACACACAATACTGAGTCTCATTTTGACTTGTTTTAAAGGACATTACATCAAAGTTGGATCAGCCTGTAGTGTATTTATTTTTAATTTTGTGTGTGACTCCAAATCCAGGCCTCCATTGGTTAATAAATTAGATTTTCATTGATGAATTTTGTGTGATTTTGTTGTCAGCACGTTCATCCTTGTACAGAACAAAGTATTCAATGAGAATATTTTATTCATTCAGATCTAGGATGTGTTATTTGAGTGTTCCATTTATTTTTTGAGCAGTGTATACTGTATAAACAGTAATTGGGGAAAAGGGAAATATACCATAAATCTGCTAATAAATTGTAATTAATTTATCTGCAATCTAGACCTTGACAGGGCCACTGCATAAATTTCAGATGTAGTTTTTATTTGCTTGCAATCATTGTTCTGTTGCATGAGATAACTTTGGCTAAGCTTCTATGTAGATGGAAATATATACATACATATAGACACATATATGCAGTATACTGTATATGTGTGTAGCTAATGAAGTTATGGTTTAAGTTTAAATACTACATGTATTCATTGCTTTTTTGCTGCACTTCAGGTTTGATGATGAAGCAAACTGCTGGACTGGAATGCTGCGCGAGATTCAGTATGCCTCGGGTGCCACAGTTTTAGGAGCACGACTCAATGCTTTACACCTCACCAAAATGTGATCTACAGGCAAAACAAGACATCAATTGAAATTAAGCTTGAAGAGCACTGCAAGACATAGACATTTTCACAATCACTTTTTGTTCATATGGAGCACCTGCTTTCTAATTAACCATAGCTACCTTAAAACATGCGAGTGTAAAAGCAGACCAGAAGTTGAAAAGAAAAACTGGACCAGTTTATTTACTGAACATTAGTACTTAGTAGAGGATTAAGCAGAAGATAATGAATAAGTTTGGGGCGGCACGGTGGCTTAGTGGTTAGCACGTTCGCCTTTCAGCGCTATGGATTCTCAGTTCGAATCCCAATCGGGCTGGAGTTTCCATGTTCTCCCCATGGGTTTCTCAAACAGTCCAAAAACATGTATCAAGTCAATTGACTTTTCCAAATTGCCCCATATACAGAGTGTTTGTGATAGATTGGCACCCTGTCCTGGGTGTATCTGCCCAGCGCCCAAAAAGTTCTCCCCTGGATGGGCATGAGGAAGCCCCCATGACCCTAATAGAAGATAAAGCGGAATATAATGGATGGATGATAAGTTTGTACATTTTCTAATTCAATCTTTTAATTCTATTATTTAAAGATACATGTGGTGTCATGTAAAATGCCATGTCCCCTGTCTTTATTTGTGTTAAAGCTACAAAACAGCTTCTTTGTTTTTTATTTAGTTACTTGAAAACAAGATGAATACTTTTTTTTCATTTTTTTATGTAGTCTTTGCCAGAAGCTTTAATTCTATTTTCTTTTGTCTGAGCTAAATATTGAATTAACCACTCACTCTTCCTAATCTGATACTTATTTTGGTAAATAAGCTTTTTAATATAATGCTGCTTTTTTTTATAAAAGCAAAATCAGTCATTAACATTTCGTTTAAATGTAAACACACTTGAATCTATATCTCCACGAATCTTTCTCTTGACAGTTTTGAGCAACTTTTCACATCTAACCCACCCCACCTTATCATTTTCTTTAAATAAATTAATAAAAGTACAAATAAATATACCGCAGGTGCATTAGATACACATATGTGGACACATATCAAGGGTTTTTATAAACATTTAGAAGTCATATTTTAGTGCTTGTAGTCAATATTGTAGATACCTTGACCAGCCCCTAGAGGTGGCTGTTGACACACCAAGGACTATCCTTTATCCTTCCGGCTCCTCAGCTGGAAAGAATTCCAACATTTACAGAAAGATTTCCTGCTGTGGTAGATTCATACTTTCATTAGTAATAACAGCAGTGTAATATACAAACAACTTATGGTCATGTAAATAGTGAAAAAAAGATTTAAAAAGACAAAAGTTGATCTTATAGCTTAGCTTATATTTGGGCTGTAAGACAATTTTACGAAACATTGCACACATACTTTAACAAAATAAATAAAACGCATTAAAAATCTTGGGATTCAACTAGGTACTCACTGCAGTGATGCTCAAATTCGATATGTCAAATTAGAATCATTATCTTTTCTTGAAAAAAAAAGAGAGAGAAAAATCCACCTGTGCTCAGCTCACACAGTTCGAAAAAAAGAAATGTGTTGGTACACTGTTCCTGTTCTAAAAGGTTAATATGTGAACAATTTTTAATGTAGCATCCAAGGTCACAAATGTATGCTCACATATCACAGAGAGGTGTTGCTGGATAGGAGAATAAACAATGGGAAATTACAAAACAAAATTTAACAAAAAAAAAAAAGATTCCAATAAAGGACTGTTTAGAAGTATATATTTGACTGAACAGCTTCCTACTAAATTCAAGCTGAACTGCATTTACTAAGTACAACCATGACAGCATGGACCTATTCTTTACCAGCTAAATAAGATGCCATATAAAGTGATCCACAAAAATATCACCATCAACACAATGCCATTAGTCTTAAAAAAACCTTAAATTGCCCAAATCCAAAAAGTCCCTAACAAAGCATTGGAGAGTACAGAGATAAATCCTATAGAACACTTGTGTACAGATCTCAAAACATTGAGAGAAGTACCTTTAAAATCTCAGAGCTCTAGGGCAGCTGGCAAAAGAAGACTTGTCCATAATAACAGTAGAGAGAAAAAGCAATTCATAGTTAATGGAAGAGACTGACAGTCATTTTTCTCAAAGCGTGTGCTGTGAATTATGTTCAGGGTGCCAATAATTCTGGCAAGTTCCAGAATTCAAGTTCTGTGAAGTATATCAGATTTAACATTGATTTTTTTCCAATGCAACAAAATGTTATAATGTAAATACCAATAGAAAGTGTTTCAATAGAAATGATTATATACATTATACTTTGCTAAATATGGCTATTTAAATGGTAGTAATATTGGATCTAGTGTATAGAGTAAAACTTTAATGAACATTGCTAGAATTACATTAGTTTAGGAAAGGAAAGCAGTATCACAATTATTGAAATTTAACAGAATTTTTGTGCAGATGTGTGGTCTCCTCAGTTTCCTGTGTAGAATTTAATGTCAACCAATCAACTTGTTTAAAGAAGCCAACACAACAGATAGCAAGCAGTCTTAAAATATGAACCTTGTTTTTCCTACTTCTAAATTAAGGACAAAAAAAATACTGGTCAGTCGAAGAATTTGTGCAGGTGTGAGCCATGTTAGCATTAATAAGAAACGTAAATTTAACATTCAAAGAAGTAACTAGTATGAGTAACTAATTACAATTTCCCAGTAATGTGTACAATACTGAAAGCATTGTATGGAAAACTGGTCAATTAACACCAATAAGATGAATCTATATTATGTACTCAATCAAAAACAATATAATCTTTAACAGTCAAGCAGAATGTACTACATAATAATACACACCATATAAGAATGCAATTGAAATGTTTCCAAAATGTAGGTAACATGTTCATAATGATGCACTTAACACCTTGAACATTCCCTATACTGTAACTTTAAAAAAAGGTAATGGCTTTTGTATACAAAATAATGATTGTATTAATTATAGCTATAATTATTCAATGCATTTAATATATTGCAAATATAACTATATTTACTTGTTTATATAACTATTAGTTAAATGGTTCATCTATATTTTCTAATATATGCTGTATATGGCACTGTGCTGTTTACTATAAAGAAGGCAGATCAGATAAAGGTAGATTGTTTTTACACAATGGCTACATACAGCATCTCTAGCTAGACAAGTACACACATCAGTAAGTATAAGTCACTTGGTTTCGAGTTGGTCTGTGTAGTTTAAAAAGCAGAAGGCAAAACAACGTCCCTTGGTCCAGAGGAAGGATTTGTAATTAAAGGTCTACTAATATGAGAGGAGTCAAAGTCAATGGCTGTGGCATCTGTAGGAGGGTTACGGACTTGAAAGCACTTCTCTCTGTGAGCTTTTAACATGTTGGAGAAGCGGAAGCGCTGACCACATTTCTCACACGGGTAGGGTTTCTCACCTGTGTGAGTGCGCCTGTGTCGCTTCATGTTGGGTCGACTGGTGAAGCTCTTTCCACAGATCTCGCATATATATGGCTTTTCACCTAGAAAGCATAAGTATGAAGCCTGAGTAAAAAGCTGCAATTTGTAAGAACCATGCAACCACAGCCAATTGAAAATGATAGTGGAAGATTTTAGTCAGTCAATGTGCTTCTCTAACTATTAGAACTTATATTATACTTACTCATATTTGTGGCAGGATTGCCATGGCGCGGATGTAGAAGGCAGAATGGTGCAGGTCAAGGTCACACACTATTAAGCAGAGCCGTGTCAGGTGCATTAATTAAAGTCCATCACCAACGGCTCTGCCTAATGAGTGTGTAACCTTGACTTGTGCCATTCTGCCTTCTCCATCCGCGCCCATCCAATATTGTAGCACAGTGGCTTGGTGGTTAGCAAGTTTGCCTCACAGGGCTGTGGATCCAGGTTTAAATCTCAATCTGGGTTGAGTTTCCATGTTCTCTGATTTTCTCCCACAATCCAGAAACATGAAAATCCAGAAACAGGGTAAATTGAATGATCTTAATGACCCTATATAGTGTGTGTTTGTGTGTGTGCGTGCGTGAGTTAGTGTGCCCAGCGACAGTTTGGCACCCTGTCCTGGGTGTATCAGCCAAGTGCCCGAAATGGACTCCCCAGGAATGGCATACAGAACCCAAACACCACCCCGTACACACACCATAGTAGAGGATTAAGTGAAAGATAATGAATGAATGAACTCACAGATCCACTACAACTTCTTGTTCTCTCTTTTGTAAGTTGCTTTGAATAAAAGTGTCTGCTAAATGACTAAATGTAAATATTTTAATCAGATCAGATCATACACACACACACACAGTGCCTCCAAATAGCATTCTATCCCCTGCAGATTTTGCATGTTTATAAATTTCGAGTTAACTTGGTCTTCTGAAATTTGGAATGTAGATTAGCCTGGACATGTGAAATGCACTGCAGCAAAAAACAAATGTTATGTATTTGTTTATTATTTTTTAAATTGTGAAAATTTAAATTGAGGGTCAATTATTATTCAACCCCTCAAATCACAAGACTTTTGTTACGAATTGAGAAGTAAGTGAGGAATAAAAAACAATGAGCTTCACATGCTTGTATTAATTTTCCCACCTTTTCTGACTAACAAAAGCTCCTCCCCAAACTTATGAACAGCACTCATATATGGTCTACATGGTAAAGACTAAGGAGAGGCCATCAGAGACAAAATCGTGGAAGGTCACAAAGTACCATTGCCAAACACCATCTTTAGTACCATTGACAAACTAACTCGAAGTGCCACTGAATCAGATTCACTCACAGTTCAGCAGCAATGATTTTATGAATTACTGCATCGTGTGGTGTAATCAATAATCAACACTCACTGGTTACTAAAAATTCTGGTGTTACAGAGAATATGATATAATACAAGAGTTAAATACCTTTAACCCCATATCTAAAAAAGAGCTTGTGTCATTAATTACACACTCAAAGACAACATCCTGTTAGACCCAATAACTACAAAGCTGCTTAAAGACCTCCTGCGAAATATTCCAAAGTCTTTAATAATATTATAAATGCATCACTTAAAATAGGCTATGTCCCCAAAAAAATCTAAAGTGTGCCATTAACAATTGACCAATATCAAACCTTCCTTTTGTCTCTAAAATCCTAGAAAAAAATTGTGTTCAACCAGCTGAATCTCTGTCTTCTAGCTACTAACATTCATGAAGTTTATCAGTCAGGCTTTAGGTCTCACCATCACACTGAGACAGCCTTAATTAGTGTAGTTAAGTAAATCTCTTTTCTTGTCTTATTAGATCCTAGTGCAGCCTTTGATCCCATTTGGCAGATCGATATCAAATCACGTGCGTTAACGAC
>JAFMOD010000247.1:500846-550090 GCA_019802435.1 Corydoras maculifer
CTCTGGAGTGACCACACCTAAAACCAGACTGATTGGGATCAAAGAGTTTGTTCTGATTAAGAAACCTGGAGACCTGTGTAGATACCACACGTTCAAGTGTTTTAGACAGGAAAGGTAAAAGTGATACAGGTCTGTAGCTCTCGATCAAATTTGGGTTGAGCGTTGGCTTTTGAGCAGAGGTTTAACTATGGCCTGTTTGAAAGAATCAGAAAAAGTGCCAGACATGACTGAGGAGTTGATAATGGGTTCGGGTTGCTGGCAAGAAGAATTTTGCAGATGTCAGATTTTGAGACAGGGGAGAAGGAGGAGAAGGTTGGTTGGCTGGATGTGTGAGATGTAGTGTTGTGGAAATAGGGGGTATAAAAGAGTTTGCTGATGCCCTCAATCATTTCTGTGAAGAAGGTTGCAAAGACATCAGCTGACAGAGAGGTGCTGGGAGGGGGAGAAGAAGGAGTGAGTAGAGAGGTAATGGTACTAAATAAAGTACAGGCATCTGAGATGCATGTTACCTTAGACTGGAAGAACAAGGACTTAGCAGCAGTTACATCCTTCGAGAAGGTGGCAAGTGAGGACTGGTATGTTTCTAAATCTGAAGACAGACCAGACTTATGTAATTTTCTTTCAGCGGATCGAAGAGTAGTGCGTTGTTTCGGAAGCACCTCTGTGAGCCAGTGAATGGATGGAGAGCTGTGTGTATTCCTGGTGGATATTGGACAGACCTGGTCAAGACAGGAAGCCAAGGTGGAGCGGAATGTGCTGGATGGAGTGTTAGTGTCAAGGGTTGAGAAGTTACTGATGCAAGAAAGGGAATCTGTAACCAAGTCAGCAAAAACAATATTAGAGAGAGAGCTAAGGTTACGACATACCTGAGTGGTTTTACTGATGATCAAGGGAGGTGGAAGAAGAGAAACAGAGAACTGCATGAAAAAGTGATCTGATTCATGAACCGGAGTGATTCATTAAGAGCGTATCATGATGAGGTCAAGCTGGTTACCAGCCCGGTGGGTAGCTGAAGTGCGGAGTAGATGGTGTTCCAAGCAGGAGATAAGAGCAAGAAACTCAGTAGTGTATGGTCGGTCTAAGTGAATGTTGAAATAACCGAGGATGATAAGAGGACAACCATCATCTGGGAGAGATGATGATAATAATATATGAAATTCCTCAACAAAGTTATCCAGTTGACCTTTGGCACGATGACAACAAAATGACATTTAACACATTCTGTGATGGTCAGTGCATGGAATTCAAATGAGACCATGTTGGATAAAAGTGTAAGAGGAGAGAATTTCCATTTGTGAGAAATAAACAAACCTGTTCCACCTCTTCTTTTGCCAATACGAGGAGTGTGAAAGAAATGAAAATTAGTTGAGAGGGCAGCTGGTGTCACAGAGTTTTCTGGGTGGATCCATGTCTCAGTGAGATCTAAAACCTGAATACCAGCATGAGCAGCAAAAGAAGGAATGACATCAGATTTCTTGGTGGCTGACTGACAGTTCTATAGTCCTGCAGAGAAGGTGAAGGCCTGCTGCAGAGTTCGGATGTGTGCAAGAGTGCGGCTTCTCTTCTGAGGAAAGAAGTGTCTGCACAAGAAGGAAATGACCGGGATGAACTGAAAACACATAATGAAGTGAATTATGTAAGAGTGGTAATTAACCACTTGAAAAATGATAAATCTACTTAGAGTTACTACTTATTGCCTTGTTGTTGGTCGTTGTCCTTGCTCGGTGGACTCACAGGTCTTTACACGAATAGGTCTTCACATGTGAGGGCTGAACACGAGAGGGCTATTGCTTTTACTGTTGCGTCAGCGTATTGAAGGTTCTTATATAACCTGGATGAAACTAGCCTACCATAAAACCGCTAATGACAGCTATATTCTTACTAACCGACTTTACGGAATTTTAAGATCTAAGAATAAAAATCACCCAAACAGACGATTCAATGATGCAGAACAGGTGGGTTAAATGTGGAGGAAAAATTCCTCTGTTTGCAAGCACAGTGGGCAAATTAGGTGTGTATGTTTGAGTGACCATGGCGAGCAGATAGTATATGCCAGAATATTTGCCAGAGAATTAATATGGCAAACATATGTGTATTTATGATAATATTGTGAGCAGGTAATTACCTGGATGTTCTTTTCACAGTCAGTCTGCTGATGAAGCAGCAATTCACTATCCATAAGGAAGCGTGTTCCACATTTATCACATACCAGCATGCATCCATGTTCAACATTGTTGTGCATCTCCATCTCCCAGCTGTTTGTAAACACACGTGAGCAATGGCTGCAGGGAAAGTTCTGCCTCGGTTTGGGTCTCTTCTCCTGAACAAGCCTATCAGCTTCCTCACAATCTTTCTCTTTTGTATACCCTTCTTGCCTTGACCTCAAGCTCGTTTTCATTTTAAAAGGCGACATGCGATCCACTAAAGCTTTGGTTTGCCTGCAAGTCCTTTGTGGAACAAACTTGTACATACTGAGACCTTGATGTGTTGCATCTTTTTCAATGGTGTCTTCAGGTGGCTCATCCTTGTTTTCAATCTTGTGCCCCTCAGTGTCCACACTTTCCTTCTTTGATTCAAAAGTTGTATTTAGGGAGCTTTTCTCTATCCCTTTGGAGACATTTAAGGTCTGATTGTTAAGATCGAGTTCTACAATAATCTGCTTCCTAATAAGTGTGTCTTCGGGTCCCAAAAAAGCATTTACTGTATGTGTTTCTCCAACATTTACGGTGTATGGGTTCTCGCATTTTCCACTGAAAATTTTAGCACTCGATGCCTCTTTCTCTTGTTTGATCTCTATGGACAAACTGGAACTTTCAGAATCACCACAAGTATTTCCATTACACCAGGTCTTGGCCTTTTGTATAGTTTCATCATTCTGTAGCAAGCCCTGTGAGAGCAGCTTACGGCAAGATGACACCACGTTGTCCATCTGCAGCACAGTGGCAGCACACAACACATCATGTGCATTTCCACTGTTTACCAGCAGCCTTGATGTGTAGATGAAATCAAGTATCTGGACAAAGCCCTGTGGCCTCAAAGCTTCCAAAGAGAGCTCTACAAGCTGCAGCTCCTTGCTAGTGGCAAACAGTGAGTGAAAAAAGGGGCTGTAGGCAGCTAAGACACCCTTGTGTGCCTGGAATGTGGCCTTGTGACGCAGCAGAACAATGTCCACATCACACAGATCTGGCTGTAGCAGTCGCTGTTCATTCAGGCGCTGCAACAGAAAGGTGCAGTGCAAGCTCACATCCTCCACCATGGAATACTCATCTAATGGGTGCGCAGAAGTCTTCTCCACAATCAGCTAAAATTTAAGAAAATTTCTTAATTAACTATACAGCAAAAAAAACTAAATTAACAGTTGATTTCAACTCCTAAAGTTACCACCCTCAGATTCAAAATGTGTTTGAGTTGGAATTGACAGAGTTGATTGGGTCAGTGTTAACCAATCTATGAAGTGAGGTCATTACATTCCACCCATGCATTTCACTGCTTCAGTTACATATAAGGAGGACACAAAAATGCCATTTTTATAGAGATCTAAGCAGCATGCACATATCCATGTGGGTTTTCTCTGGGTTTATCAGTTTCCTCCCACAGTCCTAAAACATGGATTCAAGGTAAATTGAATGCTCTAAATTGCCCCTTATAGTGTGTCATTGTAAGTAGGTGTGCCCAGCAATAAATTGGCACACTGTGCTGGGTGTTTCTTCCCAGCTCATGAGATGTTCTCTCCTGGATGGTCATGGGGAACCCCTTGCATAGGGTTAAGCAGTCGAGATAATGACCCAATCTAGGTGAAGTTCCATGTTCTCCCCGTGTCCATGTGAATGTTCTCTCAGGTCTCCAGTTTCCTCCCATAGTCTAAAAACATGGATTCAAGGTAAATTCAATATTCTAAATTGCCCCTTATAGTGTGTGTTTGTTTGTGGGTGTGTGTAAGTTTTTCCCCTGTCCTGGGTGTATCTGCATGTAGGTATTAAAACATCAATAAAAAGATGGGTTTCTTTTTGGTACAACTTTACAGAGACATTTCATCTGATTTTACAGAAAGGTAAACATGACTAAATTAATGGTAAAATTATTAATAGTAAATAGCAGTCCGATGTCTATGGGCTCTTTTAAACTATGATTGGAAAGGGAAAGAGCCTATACACATTAAACTGCTTTTTTGCAATTTAGCAAACCATCTTTTAAATAAAAGTCTGATTATGTTTTATCCCTTTAAGCACCAAACTATCATAGCTGAAGCAGACGAAACAACCTATAAGCAGTAATTTATTTAAATTTAAAGTTTTTAATAATGTAATAATTATAAACATCACTTAAAGAAAACATTGTCTCTATGTGAGCCATCTAGAAAGTGTTGCAAGTATAGTCCAGTTTATATCAAAAATAAAAACACGAAAATAGTTTTCAGAATTTTGTGTTTGTAAAGTGTGTTTCTTTGGTTCCACTTAGAAAAATGTGTTATATACAGATTTGTTTAGTGTACAATGCATCATGCAAAAATCACCATTTTAAATGTCAGAAGACTTAATTACTAGGCCAAAATGCATCAGCAGTGTGGAAAATATTTTTACCCTAACTGCATCCAAAGAAATTAAAAGGATAATATGTAGACAGGCATCATATGGTTGATAAATTGATCATAAACATCTAGGGATTTGGAAGCTCTGTGGTTAGAGGGAAGGTTGAAGGTTCAAGTCCCATGTTCAATAAAATTAATAATTGAGCAAAACCCTTAAAACTCATTGCTTCAGAGCTGCAGTCCTTGTGCTCTGACGCCAGCAATCTAGTTGGGATACTTGTAAATTGCTTTGGATAAAAGTGTCTGCAAAATTATTAAATGTAAGTGTAAAGCCTTTTAGTGTATGTTAACACACTGCCAGAGAAGAATGACATGAGCAAGCTATTGCTGCTGCCCTACAATTTGGAAAGTGTAACAAGGCCATTTTCAAATTAAAATGTTAAGTGAAAGATTATTCAAGTGGTAAACACTCAAGAGCGCACATATTATAAGGGTTTATTACTGCTACATGTTTTTGTTATTTGTGAATAACAGTGTTCACTGTGGTTTGCTGTAGTCCCAAGGTCTTATATATATGACTTTGTTTTGCAATATATTGCTTTTTAAGATCTTATAGCCTACATCATCTAAGTCCTCAGACAGGTTCTATTAAAGTAATCAGGATTGGGTGTGGCTACTGAAATTGAACTTAGCTTTCCAAAAAAATTATTTAATCACGTTAATTTATTTATTTTTGGATGCAAAATACATTTTCTCCCCATGTGTATTCCGGTTTCTTCCAACAGTCCAAAAACATAATTTCAATTGTAATGTGTGTGTGTGTGTGTGTGTGTGTGTGTGTGTGTGTGTGTGTGTGTGCCCAGTGATAGATTGGCACCCTGTCCTGGGTGTATCCGCCCCACACCCGAAACCATTGAAATTCCCTGCAACCCTAGTAAAGAATTTAGCAAAAAGAAATTTGAATAATGAGATGAGATATACGGAGCCCCTAAAGGGACATGAGCAACAAGAAAAAATTCGAGAGGAACATGAGTAAAAAAAAAAAATTTTTTTTTACTCATGTCGTGCGCACCACTTAGTAAGTCGTGCGCATGAGATATTAAGTCGTGAGCACGACCTACTAAGTGGTGCGCACCACTTAATATATCTTGCGCAAGAGTTATTAAGTGATGCGCACAAGATATAATGTGAATCATAATCTGATAATGAACAGACATGTCGCGCTGTTACAACGATAGCGTTTACACTGGGACATGTGCTCTCCAACACTATGGCTGTTTGACAGATCCACAGATAAATAAAGAACACGAATATAAATAAACGTTTCTTTTTAGGAATGAAACTCTGGAACGCCTTATAGTGCTGACTTCGACCGAAACTCGTTTGCATGTTCTCCCCGTTGCTTGTTGCTTGGGAATTTCATTTTACCCCAAAAACAGTTAAGCATTGGAGTTAAACGTGGCGATAACACGACTGGATTTCACATGTCTTATAATGTCTTATTTTGAAAGACGGGCCACTGTATTTGATGAGATGAAGTGTACATGTGTAGGAAGAGAGGAATGTAACCGGTGTTCTTCCGCATCTACACGTATGGCAAAAGGGATGTTTACCAAGAATCACGCATGCGTTTGTGTACATGTGACTGTGTACCGCATTGTGAATGTTTTACATTCGAACCAAATCGGAAATGTGAATCAATTGATTCCCTGAAGATTCTTAGAAAGCATCCGTATTTCCATACGGGAAGAACACTGGTTACATTTATCTCATCCTAGACATGTACACTTCATCTCATCAAATACAGCGGACTGTCGTTCAAAATAAGACATTATTTTCGTGTCAGACCTCTAAAGTTGGCACAATATAGCGCATGATTAAAGGCTAAAAAATTTGGTTATTCAATTAAATCAAACGGTAAAATCGCCACGTTTAACTCCAATGCTTAATTGTTTTGGGGGGTAAAATGAAATTCCCAAGCAACAAGCAACGATGAGAACATGCAAACGAGTTTCGGTCGAACTCAGCACTAGAAGGCGTTCCAGGGTTACATTCCTAGAAAGATTCCTAGAAAACGGAAAATTATTTTTTTTACTAATGTTCCTCTCAATTTTTTCTGCTCATGTCCCTTTAGGGGCTCCGTAGAGATATTAATTTATGGGAGAAAATTATTCTTTCAAAGAGGGCTAGGTTGATTGAGATATTTGGTTTTTTACTTTTTTACTAATATATTAAAAAATCTAATAAAATAAAAACTGCTTTTTGTACTTGCTAAAGTTAGCCTTGTCTGATATTACACTGCTCTATTCTACCTAAATACATCTTTCCAAAGGTACAATCCAGCTTGCATTGAGGGCCATCTTGTATAGTAATATCAAGTCTCAATAGCAGATCCAGAACTCCAAAGTTCATCCTGAATCAACAAACCAAAACTATTCTATGTAATGCCATTTCCTGCTTGTCTCTAATTACTTATCCACATTCAGCACAAGTCCCTAACACCGGCATACAGGAAAATTTCTAGATCTGCTCTGTCTTACCTACCCCATTTCATAAAGGTACACCTAGCTTGATCAAATTGAGATAATTGCAACCTGGTGTTTCACCTCACCATGACGCCAGTTCATACTTCATACCCTTAGTCACTGCTAAAGGGTGGACTGATCTTTCTGTCCATAATGCAAATTTCAGCATTTTTATGACATTTGAATATACACCTTTTCTGCAAGCACCTGCTCTAATATGGTCTTGTGCCAATTATTAAAAATAAATAAATGATTAAAAAAAATCTGCCATGAGACAAATGGATCAGATTGATTTAGGTGATCGCAACTGATACTAAAGAAAAGTTTCCTAATTTACTGACTCAACTTGTGTTGCTCTTTTACAAATCCCATGGTTTAAAAATGTTAACCACTTTAAATTCAAGCTCAAACTGTCTCTGAATACATTTGCAAGACAACCAAACAAAGTAATAACAGCTGAGCTAGTCAATATATAATTTTGTTTTTAAGATATTGTTTTTTTAGGACTTCCTACAGCTTACATGTAATATATTCTAATGAACTGCATAGTCTTCAAGTCAGTTCCAAACATGTGTACTTGTGTGAAATCTTTTTCCACTGTTTAATTAGTTTTCACAAAAAGCAGAGAGAAACAGACAGGGTATGTAATCAGCATACATGTGTTGAGTAATAGCATGTGGAATGTTTTCTTGGCACATATGGGGGCCACCTACAAAATGAATGGACTTTTAAACAGTACAGCTTATAGAAGCATTGGCCACTTGTGTGTGTGTGTGTGTGTGTGTGTGTGTGTGTGTGTGTGTGTGTGTGTGTGTGTGTGTGTTCACAAAGTAAGAAACATTCACCAGATCAAATGCATGATTAGCAGCACTGGTTCATCATGAGTGATGATGCGAGTGCACGCAAGAAGCTGTAGTAAAAGGATGCATTTTTTATTAATCATTATTTAATTGTTACACCTCTTGTATATTTGTTAAAACTAATAAGCACAATAAGCTTAAAATAACCTAATTAGTCTTTGGTTGGTAGATGGGTTCTTTACATCAGTCATTTTTATGGCAGGATAGGTATTCTGTTTTCATAAAGTTTTCACATAAATTATTAAATAGTAGCATTTGTATTTTGAGTTTTTTATGTTCTTTATGTTTTATGTTACGTTCTTTATGTTTTTTATGACTTTTTATGAGTCTCTCTTTGTTAGAAATGTCCACCACTAAGGTTGGTATTGCAGATCTTTGTCATTTCATATTATATTTTGTGCATTTTGTTAATATATGCTCAATAGTTATTTGTGTATTGCATATGCCATACATTGGTTATTAGACTTTGAATTTACCTTGCAAATTCCCAGTCTTTGTAAAATTACTATAAACTATAAACTACTATAAACTTTTAACATTTGAATTTTCATATGCAGTTTTTTAAAATTTTGTCCTTGTTCTGAAATTTTTGACTGGCCTCCCATGCGTCGTTATGGTTACTATCAGATTGGATTATGAAGGTTGTTGAAAGGGGATTTGATAAAGATCACTTAGCCAAAGGTAGTGTGGTTAATCCACACCAATTGTGGTAATGCCAATTGAAGTTAAACAAAAGAATTGGAAACAAATTTGATAGTATATACTATATATATACACACTATGCTTTATTGGGTATAGACATTTGTGTATATAGAACAGAGCTCACCAGCTTTTTTGGCACTGAGATTCTTTGAGTTATATGAGGAGCTACTTGTTTGTTCACACATTTGTAGGTCTTTAAAGTTTAAGATTTCACATTTTGCTTTTTCTCACTAACAAAATTACATTTTTTAAAACTTTTTTTTTATTTTTATCAACCCATGACTGAATAGAGAACAAACTACAATTATTACACTTGATCAAAATCCTCTGTCTGTGTATTTATTTAGGTTTGATTACCAATAGAGCTAAAATCGCAGTTATTACTTTCACTTCATATCTATTCCTTGGTTGGATTTATTCATTATCTCTTGTTTTATCCTCTATTAGGGTTGCGGTGGGGTTCCCCATGCCCATCCAGGGGAGAACGTTTCACGCGCTGGGCAGATAGACCCAGGATAGGGCGCCAATCCATTGCAGGGCACACACTCACTCACACAGACACACTCTATATGGGGCAATTTGGAGAATTCAATTGACTTGATCCATGTTTTTGGACTGTGGGAGGAAACCGGAGAACCCGGAGGAAACCTACGCGGACACGGGGAGAACATGGAAACTCCACCAAGATGTGGATTCGAACCAGGAATCCCTAGCGCTGAGAGGCGAACATGCTAACCACTAAGCCACCGTGCTGCCTGGTTGGATTTAAGTTTTTTAAATTAACAACTGTGGGATCATTATGTCAGTGATGTTTTCTGCAGTGACCGCATTTTTTTTTACACGGTCCCTTGCCAGCACTGCACTTCTGCGCTGCTGCGATTCTGGCTGGTGGATTTACTCAAATTAACAAACTGACCAGAAATTTCGATAAATATAAGGGTTGTAATTTGTTTTTTATTCAGTCATGGTTTATAAAATGCAATTTAAAAGGTTTTGGGACTTGGGAGTAAAATGCAAATAAGTAATTTTCTCAAGCTGCCATATGTCTGGAAAATTTACAGACAGCATGATGAGCACATCATTTATGTCACACATAATAATCAAATTCTCAAAATTTTCCTGCCTGTGACCTTCAATGTTTACTCATGAAAAAAAATTGTAGGCTTGACACTGCATGTGAACAGGTGCCAGCGGCCACCTTGTTGGCTACCTCTGGTATTGCATATTAAGTACAAAAAAAACTGTCTTCTTGATGTTATCCATTGCAGTTCACATCACTTTAGATCACCTAGGCTGAAACACGTTTCTTCCAAAGCAAAGTCTTCCAAAATAAGTGATCTATGTTGCCCTCCCTCCACACATACATAATATGTATGTAGGTGTATATATATATATATATATATATATATATATATATATATATATATATATATATATATATATATATATATATATATATATATATATATATATATAATTATACATCTACACACTTGCCCAAGTGCACTTTATCCAAACTATGACTAGGACTAGGAATTGAATCAGGGACCTTCGGGTTGCAATGCTGGTTACTTAACTAAAAGCACAATTGCTTTTAGTTTTAGTCCAGCGCTAGATCCAGATTAAAACTTTGGGTTGGCGATGTTCTTACATTTGAATACATTTTTATTGGTATGATACTATCCATCTAAGAGAGAGATCTAGATTTATTGAGCTAGTAAAAAATAAAACATTTAAGATGCCAACAATCTTTGCAGAACCCTTTCAAAGACAGTAAGATTGACAATAACTATTCCATCCAGAAGAGGATGTGCACTATTAAAACTATTTGATACCTCGATGCTGACATGCTTTAAAAAAAACTAACCATTTGCAAATGTTTTATCTGTCAGTTTGCCTTTATATGAAAAAAACCCACCAACCACACACCCCCCCCAAACATGTGAAGAACATTTAACAAAAACAGTGGAAATAGGTTGGGGGGGGGGGGGTCTTAGTGTCTTAGTACCTGCTGTACCACTGACGTTCATCCAGATAAATTAACAAATATTGCAAAGGGCCAATTCTAAGTACCTTACAAATTCCACCAAACTTACTTTTAATGCAAAACATGTATTATAAAGTCTGCAAGGAAATATTGCTTAGGGTATAGTATCTATTCATTTGATAGATATAAGCTAGTTATAGAAATTATGCGTTTGTCACATTAATATAGATGCATAAATATGAATAACTTAAACTAGAGCTTTGGGGCCTGTAAATAAAAGATTTAAACCGTTCTGGGAGATGCAGAGGTGCGTTAAGTGTTAACATGCAAAAATTAGATCAAACCATTATGAACTCCGATTCTCCTCCTCGGGGTCTGCACTGTCCTCCATGAAAAGAAACAGGTCAGGGTTTTTAAGACGTTCTTTCATTAAGACGACTGTCCCTTTTCGCCATGTTCGCGTGAAGAATGCTGGAAGTGGTGATTGGCGCTCCACAATCATATGGACATTTAAACCGGTGCCGTTAAAGTGACCGCGTCCCGTTAATAACGAAAAGTCGGCTTTCACCTAGCGGGCTTTGTTCGACAGCATTTAGAACAAGATAAAAATTAAAACACAGTACACATGTAAAATACACTGACGTAACACGACGCTACAAGTAAATTAGTGGCGTCTGTGAGCGTGACGTCATGAACGCAGTGTTCCTTACACTTTCATCTTGCCTGTTTTTTAAATAGGACAGCAGCATCCAAACAATATTTGCCTTTTTAGCACTTAGTTCATTTATTATTTGTCTTCCACGTAATCCTCTAGGGTTGTGGGAGGTTCCCCATGCCCATCCAGGGCAGAACCTTTTGGGAGAACACGTTTTTAGACTGGGTGGCACTATGGCTTAGTTGTTAGCACATATGACTCTCAGCGCTAGGGATTCCCGGTTCGAATCCCAATCTGGGTGGCGTTTCCATGTTCTCCCCGTGTCTGCATGGGTTTCATCCCGGTCAATTGAATTCTCCAAATTGCCCCATATAGAGTGTATTTGTGTTAGTGAGTGTGTGCCCAGATTGGGACCCTGTCCTGGGTGTATCTGCCCAGCGCCCAAGACGTTCTCCCCTGCATGGGCATGGGGAAACCCCCCTCCCGCGACCCTAATAGAGGATAAAGCGGAAGATAAGCATGAAAACTCCAGCCATATTGGGATTCAAACTTAGCCACTAAGACACCGTGACACCCCAATATGGGCATTAAATTAGATGCCCCTATATAGTGTAAGTGAGTGTGTTCCCAGCAATGGATTGGCACCTTGTCCTAAGTGTACCTGCCCACCTCCCAAATGTTTTTTTCGGATGCATTAATGAGATAAATGTACCTAATAAACAAGTAAATAAAGTGCTAGCTTGCAATTATGCATTAGGGAAGTCAATGATGCTGGTAATTTTATTGAATTGAGCACCAATAAAATTAATGACTGCATGAAGAAAACATGTGCACTTTCAAAGTCATTGATGATATGTGCCTGCATGTCAGGTTAAGGCACAGGCATGTAACATCATCAATAAATGGCAGTCTACATCATAATTTTGAACACTTTTTGTATTCAATTTTATAAAGTCTACATTATAATATTGAACACTTTTTGTATTCAATTTTGCACTCAAATCAGCCAGTTTCTCAGTTGTAGGCTTGTGGTTAAGGAACCCTGGCTGCCTACTGCTCTAGGCACATGTGCTTACTTCAATCAGAGTGTGTATATGTATAAAATAAATCACTTTATCATAGTTTTCTCAGGATTTGATTCCTTTATTTTTTTTAATTGACATTTTTAATTGACCATTGAGTGGCATGTATCTGTGTTTTTTGTTTGTTTGTTTGTTTGTTTTTTTACAAAATTAAAAAAGAAAAGAACAGCAACCAAGAGTGGTGATTGCATAATATTTGCTAGGGATTGTATTATATTTTTATTGGATTGTGCAAAAGCCTATGTGTTTGCTATACATTAACCATAAAGTTATTTCAACTTCATCAAATTCCTTTTAGTTACATGTTTGTGTTTGATACTATAAGTTGTTTGATTACATGATAATTTTTGGCTAACATAAATCAACACATTAAGACATACAAATGTGCAAATGTGTGTGTGTGGATGTGTAAGATGCTTTTAAAATACAATATATCCAGGCAATTTTTTGATGGCTTACAAAAAGCTATTAATTTTTCTGGATGCATTTAGATGTGTTTTTAACAGTCCCCAAGACAATGATTTTTCTGTTTAAACGCCTTTAAACATCTGTCAGAAGTGCAGAGCTCTGAACAAAAACTGTTTACCACTTTTTTTTTCATTTTTCCTCTTTTATCTCGCATCCACTCAGATTGTGAGTTATGTATGTAAAACTGCCTAAAGTAGTCAACTTAGCTCTTGGCAAGTACAACAATAGCATTCTTACGTGATGAATTTTCACATTATTGTAAATAATCTTATACTGTCTTACATAATAATGGCGATTATAAATCAGTCAGAGGGTCAAAACCAGGACCTTTAATACTTTACCAACATTCTGCATTCATGAATGTATGATTTTCCTGCATTCATTTTAATTATAATATCCATTTTGATACTATTACAGTTCATGTAGCGCTGCAGTCGTAGCAGAAGGCACAAGTCTCGCTCTCGCGGTTCAAATGCCCGCGCATGCGCGCGACTGTCAGGTTCAGCGAGTTCATAGCGAGTTTAAAGAGTTCAACACAACTTGATGAACCCTTTACTGAGACAGTAACAATGCACAGACTTACCACAGGGGGCAGACCTACATCACAAACGTCGTCGATGCTGTCCCGCTATGTCACTAAAATACTTTTCAATCTCTGCAAATGTAATTATTAAACTTACAATAAAAAAATAAATAAAAAAAATTATTTATAATACATTTGATTCTAATGAAATATTAAGTATACATTTTTGTTTAACAATGATTAAATTTGTTGCGGTATATTTTCTGAAACTATTTCTACAAAACAATTGTGTTTATTATATTTCATTGCAACATTTGTATCGTATTTTGATCATTAAATTATATGGTTATTTGGTTAAAGCGCCTGTCTAGTAAACAGGAGATCCTGAGTTCGAATCCCAGCGTTGCCTGAAAAACTGCTCATTTGCTGTAGGAAGTCCAGTAACTGACTCAAATATTTTCTGTGTCAAAACATAGTCTGGTCCTTTCAGAGGCACCGTAGCTTAGATGATTAAAACACCTGTCTAATAAACAGGAGATCCTGAGTTTGAATCTTAGCGGTGCCTTAAAAACTGCTCATTTACTGTAGGAAGTTCGGAAATTGACTCAAACTTTTTCTGTGTCAAAATATGATATATAATAAATTAAAAACATACTTTTTTAAAATATATTTTTTACGTATTTGGTTTGCTTATATTTTATATTTGGTTTGCATGTGACCCTTGCATGTATTTATTAACGTTTTATTTAGTTATCTGCATCTTAAAAACTTTTGCCTCTTTTAATCTGTAGTGTATTGAAACAACCCACTGATCCCTGTTCTGCAAACATACGCAGAAATGCCACAAGATGGCAGCACTACATCCAAACTTCGTCGATGCTGCTTCGCTATGTATCTAAGATACTTTTCAATCTCTGCAAATGCAATTATTAAACTTACTAAAATAAAATAAATACAATGTTTTTTTTTTTATTTATAATAAATTTGACTCTAATGAAATATTACGTATAACATCCATCCAGGGCAGCACGGTGGCTTAGTGGTTAGCACGTTCGCCTCTCAGAGCTAGGGATTCCCTGTTCGAATCTGGGTGGAGTTTCCATGTTCTCCCCTTGCTGCGTGGGTTTCCTCCGGGTTCTCCGGTTTTCTTCCACAGTCCAAAAACATGGATCAAGTCAATCGAGTTCTCCAAATTGCCCCATGTAGAGTGTGTTTGAGTGAGTGATTGTGTGCCCAGCGATGGATTGGTGCCCTGTCCTGGGTCTATCTGCCCAGCGCCCGAGACGTTCTCCCCTGGATGGGTATGGGGAACCCCACCGCGACCCTAATAGAGGATAAAGCAGGAGATAATGAATGAATGAATGAATGAATGAACCTCTATCCATACATTATCTATCTGCTTTTAGCTTATTTTACCACAACAATAGGGTCTGCATCACTGCTGACCCCGCGCCGATCCATCTGTCAATCTCACGCTCCATCTTACTATCACTCATGAACAAGATCCCTAGATATTTAAACTCCTCCACCTGAGGCAAGATCTCATTTCTGACCCAGAGAGGACTCTTTACCCTTTTACGACTGAGAACCATAGCCTCCTATTTGGAGGTGCTGATTCTCATCCCTGCCGCTTCACACTCGACTGCAAACCAATCCAGTAAGAGCTAAAGTTTGCATCTTGATGATGCTAACAGGACCACATCATCACCACCAAACCGGACACCCTACATCCCCTGGATGCGCCTAGAAATTCTGTCCAAATTCTGAACAGAATCGGTGACAAAGGACAGCTCCGACAGAGTCCAACCCTCAATGGAAACATACACGAATTTCTGGATTTTTTTATTTCTAAGTGTTTGTTTGGAACACTCTTTGTCTGACCCATCACCTAGGACCAAATTGCCTTGGGAGACCCTACCAGGGGCTTTTGCCCCAGACAACATATCTCCTAGGATCACTCAAGCATGCAAACCCCTCCACCACGATAAGGTGGTGAGCCAAGAAGCAGCGTGCTACGTATACATTTTTTTAATGAGAATGATTAACTTTGTGGCGGCACGGTGGCTTAGTGGTTAGCGCGTTCGCCTCTCAGCGCTAGGGATTCCCGGTTCGAATCCCCATCTGGGTGGAGTTTCCATGTTCTCCCCGTGTCTGCGTGGGTTTCCTCCGGGTTCTCCGGTTTCCTCCCACAGTCCAAAAACATGGATCAAGTTAATTGAATCCTCAAATTTGCCCCATATAGAGTGTGTCTGTGTGAGTGAGTGTGTGCCCAGCGATGGATTGGCGCCCTGTCCTGGGTGTATCTGCCCAGCGCCCGAGACGTTCTCCCCTGGATGGGCATGGGGAACCCCACCGCGACCCTAATAGAGGATAAAGCGGGAGATAATGAATGAATGAATGATTAACTTTGTTGCGGTATATATTCTTAAACTATTTCTACCCCAACCCCTGTACTGCAAACATATGCAGACATGCCACAAGATGGCAGCACTACATCACAAACTTCTTTGAAACTGCTCCGCTCTGTCACTAAAATATTTTTATTCATTCGTTCATTAATTATCTCCCGCTTATCCTCTATTAGGGTCGCGGTGGGGTTCCCCATGCCCATCCAGGGGAGAACGTCTCGGGCGCTGGGCAGACAGACCCAGGACAGGGCGCCAATCCATCGCCGGGCACACACTCACTCACACAGACACACTCTATATGGGACAATTTTAAGAATTCAATTAACTTGATCCATGTTTTTGGACTGTGGGAGGAAACCGGAGAACCCGGAGGAAACCCACGCAGACACGGGGTAAAATATTTTTATTCTATGCAAATGCAATTATTAAACTTACAATAATAAAAATAATACAATGTTTTGTTATTTTGTTATGTCACTTTAATATAAATTAAATATTAAGTACACATTTTTGTATACCAATGATTGACTTTGTTGCGGTATATATTTTAAAACTATTTCTATAAAAACAACTGTGTTCATTATATCTCATAACAACATTAAACATTTGTATAGGCTTTTGATCATTAAATTAAGAAAAAAAGTTCCGGTAAACAATATCATTATTTAAATTACATAACTATAATTAATAATTAAAAAAAAAACTTTGGATAAAGTTTTCACATCCTAAATGAATTAGATTTATTTTATTTAAACTTCAAAATGCCCCAAAAAGAAAAGACCCTGTTTCCTTTTATTGTGTTTTTTTCATGCCTTTATCAACATCTGTCGTATGTTAAAGTTTCTATTTCGTTTTTAATTGTAATTGCTTGTTTAAAAAAATTCGCTGGTAGGTCCGAAACCGTATCAACACACACTTAACGATCAAGGCGCCGTGTCTTAGATTGTTAAAGCGCCTGTCTATCGAACAGGAGGTCCTGGGTTCGCACCCCAGCGGTTCTTTTTTTAAAAAGTACGATTTTAATAATCGAGTACAATGTTTACTTTGTGAGTTTATGATACTCCTTATCTACTTCATCTTAATAAAAAGAAAAAAAGTGCTATTTTTTCATATTTGGTTTGCATTCGACCTTGTAATTATTTACGTTTGATTAAGTTATCAGCATCTTAAAAACATTTGCTTATTTTAATCTTTATTCAAATTCTATTTATTCTGCAATTCTGTATGTAATGTGTAAATTTTCATTGAACACTTTTTTTGTAAAGATGCTTTGTATCATAATTTGTGTTACATAAATACAATTTTATTTAATTACATTAATCCACAGATAGTAAATATATATTTATATACTGTATATGAAGCATACTATTTGTATAAACAAAACTATTTGTTTTATTATTATATAAACTGCTTTGTGACAATGTATTGTTGTAAAAGGCACTCTATAAATAAATTACTTCAACAGTCACTTGAACTTGATATGCAAAAGGAAAGCAGTATAGTTTGGTTTACATCTTACAATGGCAGCTGTGATATTTTTAGGATATCAAATGTGAATTAATTAATTAGAAATTTGATCTTAGTTAATAAACATTTTTTTTTAATTTTACAACTTACATGGAAACAAAGTAAGCAAATTAAATACATGTATTATCTTTATGGTCAAATAATTTTACAGATTTTAGGGTACCATAAAATTAGTTAAGGCCAGTTTCATTATTTTTGTATTTATTTATTTTTTTTAAAGATTCTGTTGAACTACAATTGAATGGCAATGTCTGATTCACACTAGTTCTGGCACTGATTCTTGTGGGTTTTTCCTTCTTTAATGGAATGACACTAAAAACATTCTCTATGTCTGAGTGTAAAGATTATTAATTAGAGCAATGTAAAGCCGCTTTGAGATTTTCAATAGCAAAAAGCATTATTTAAAAACACAGAATTACCTAATTAATTTAATACAGAGGCTTAGTGGTTGGCACGTTCGCCTCTCAGCACTAGGGATTCCCGGTTCGAATCGCTATCTGGGTGGAGTTTCCACATTCTCCCCGTGTCTGTGTGGGTTTCCTCCAGGTTCTTCAGTTTCCTCCCACAGTCCAAAAACATGGATTAAGTCAATTGAGTTCTCCAAATTGCCCCATATAGTGTGTGTATGTGTGCGTGTCTGTGTGAGTGTGTGCCCAGCGATAGAATGGTGCCCTGTCCTGGGTGTATCTGCCCAGCGCCCGAAATGTTCTCCCCTGGATGGGCATGGGGAACCCATGTATAGGACAAAGCAAAAGATAATGAATGAATGAACTTAATACAGAACATAATTTGACCATAAGCATATTACAATGCCGAAATCATGGAGTGTTCAGCAATTTCCATAAAGACATTAAAGAATTTTTTTCTCATGGCCCTGAAAATAATCTCACATTTGCAAACCCATATAAAAGTATTTTTTTATAATCCTACCCAAATAACTGGACAGATAAAATATCAAGGCTGCCCACTTTACTATAGTGTGTTTATGTGTGTGTTGCACTGCACAGATGGTTAAGTTTAGAACAAATTTCTTGGTGTGTAAGCACGGTAGGCAAAATAAATTATTTTAGTAATAATGTACTTGTACATGTAATAAGTACATATAGTTCATTAATGTAGAGTTAAGGTTACAAGCTTGGAGGCACCACGTGTGACTCTATTAATAGTCAATTAACTATTGATATGTTAACTTTTCGAATATTGAATACTGGGGCTGTATGCATGCATGCGTAGGATTGTTGATTACACAAGCTGGGCTTGACTTAGCAAGAACAATTTGCGTCTGGACTTCATATGTGAAATGGAAATTGTTGGAAGTGTACTATTTGGCTAATTCTAGCGAGACTTACTTACATTTACATTTGGTCATTTATTGGACGCTTTTATCCAAAGCGACTTACAAGGTGAGCACAGGGTTAATCACAACATCCCTGGAGCAATGAGGGTTAAGGGCCTTGCTCAAGGACCCACACTGGTAACTTCAGTGGCATGGGATTTGAACCCACAACCTTCAGATTGCTAGTCCAACGCCCTAACCACTGAGCTACAGGCCCCAGTGTACAGGCCCCAGTGTACAGACACGTTTTGGTAACTGCAGCCAGCCAGATTCTGATAAACACTCATTCAAAGAGAGTTCAGACACCATATGACTTCAAGCAGACACTCAGTAGGAAAAGAACGGGGCAGACAGTCAAACAAACAAAACCGACAATAGGATTCCTACATTGATCTGACACATGCTATGCCAGAGCCCCTATGAACCAGATGACCAGCATAATCAGGGAAAATGAATTGGTCTAGGTACAAAGTCCCAAGCCCAGATAAAGTTTAGCTGCTCGCATGCTGTTAGTTACAATGGCGGTTGACTATCTGAATTAATCTTTTCTTTGAGGAAAAAAAACCTTTAGCCACTAATGTTGGTTCTGTGGTTAGAATGATGCTAGACTTTCAGGTGATGGTGGAAAAGAATGGGACCATAAACAAACTACTAGACATTATTTACGATGCCAGTCACCAGAGAAGCCTGTTTAGTGACAGAACGATCGCTTTCTTCTAAATGCAGGACCAACAGACTTAAAAATCTCTTTTGTCTCTGATGCCATCAGACTGTATGGGGTATATAAGTGTTTTTCTGCCTTTTCAAACAAAGTTTAAGTAAGCCAGATATTTATTTTTGCCTCGGACACCACTCTGATATTCTGATGTTCTGTAACCTTAATCTTAACCACATTTTCATCTTTGGGATGAATTAGAGCCAGGCCTTCTCATCCAACAGTGTGTGACCATACAAATGTGCTTCTGAAAGAATGGTCAAAAATTCCCATAAACATTACTTTAGGTCATTTAGCAGACACTTTTATCCAAAGTGACTTACAAGGTGAGCACAGGGTTAATCACAAAATCCCTGGAGCAATAAGGGTTAAGATCCTTGCTCAAGGACCCACACTGGTAACTTCAGTGGACTTGGGAATTGAACTGCCAACCTTCAGATTGATAGCTCAACGCCCTAACCACTGAGCTACCGCGCCCTAAACACACTCCTAAAGCTTGTTGACAGCCTTCCCAGACAATTTGAATATGTTCTAGCTGCAAAGGGTGGACCAACGTCATATTGAACCTTATGTATTTGGTATGGGATGTCAATTAATCTCATAATTGAGTCAAGCCAGGTGAGCAAATACTTTTGGCAACAATTGTTTATTGTAGGCTTGTATTGCTGACCACACTGCCATTTATGTTAAACTATAACTTATATTGTAAAGTTTTTGTGAAATACTTCTGTGTTAATTTGTAAATTGATGTCTTTGTTACGTTGACTGTCAACAAAAGTTTGCTATACCCACATAATTGCAATAAAAACATTCTTTCCTAGTTTTCTAAATGTCAATCAGTTGAATGAAACATATTCAAATGTGACAAAAGCTGTACATTAAAAATATTTTCAAAATATTATCATTTTACCAAATGATAAAAAAAAAATCCACAATAAATCACAAAATGAACAAAAACTCAACAGATGATATTCCTGCACAGGACGAGTTTACTTTTTTAATTAAAAAAATTATTAAAACATGAAATTTAATAAAGATCACACACACTTTTACACTGGACTGTACAGATGTTACATGCATTCCCATTAAAATGTTATGTTTAGTGATAAAATATGAATCACTTTATAATTATATTTCAATGACAAAAAATACTTAGACGGCACGGTGGCTTAGTGGTTAGCACGTTGGCCTCTCAGTGCTAGGAATTCCCGGTTCGAATCCCCATCTGGGTGGAGTTTCCATGTTCTCCCCGTGTCCGCGTGGGTTTCCTCCGGGTTCTCCGGTTTCCTCCCACAGTCCAAAAACATGGATCAAGTTAATTGAGTTCTCCAAAAATTGCCCCATGTAGAGTGTGAGTGAGTGTGTGCCCAGCGATGGATTGGCGCCCTGTTCTGGGTCTATCTGCCCCGCGCCCGAGACGTTCTCCCCTGGATGGGCATGGGGAACCCCACTGCGACCCTAATAGAGGATAAAGCGGGTGATAATGAATGAATGAATGAAAAAATACTTAATAAATTAATGTTTGCATGTAACACTGATTTTAACTGATTCAATGTATCCTCTACCCAGTTTCTTATGAAATCCTGTTAATATGCTTTATATTAGACACTTATATACAATCAACAGCATTGTATATGGTTTCTAATATAATTAGTTATATAATTAAATACCTTTTAACTCCTAATCTATTAGATATTTTAATGATTCATTAATTTTTTTTTATAAAAGTATACCGCCGATATTTACAGAGAATACATGGTTTTACATACAAACTGACAATAAATTTTTTTTAAAGTCAGTACATAATGTTTTGTCACTCCCTAGTTCTATCCCATATTCTCTCCTTATTCCTTCCTCTCCCTCCACCTAGGGTCTTCCAAAAAATTTTTCACTGTCCTAAATTGAGTGACTGTAGTCAAAAATTAAAGGTTTTAACACTTCAGTTACTTATTTTTACAGAGGCTTCATGCACCACTATTTCATCGCAACTTATTATTAATGCTTCTCACAATAGGTTTTTACTGACTTCATTATAAACGACAAAATCACAGAGCTGCCATTTTAAAACTTTTTAACACCCTGAACTATTCTAAACATCTGCTCACAAGATTTGAGGGTAAAATTTGTGAATGTGAGGGAGGGGAAGCTCAGTGGTTAAGATGTTGGGCTATTAATCTGAAGGTTGTGGGTTTAAATCCCAGGTCGACTGAAGTTAACAATGTGGGTCCTTGAACAAGACCCTTAACCATCATTGCTTCAGGGCTGCTGTATCAACCATGTGGGATAATTGTAAGTCACTCTGCTAAATTGTAAGCATCTGCTAAATGACTAAATGTAATGAACACATTTCTATTCAAATCTTGTCCTGCAATCAAAATTGCAAACCATTTATAATAGTCATAATAGTCAACCATTTATATAAAAGTCACAGGAATCAGTCTTTTTCAAATTATGAGATGAATTTTATGGTCTAAAATTTTATGGTCTAAAATACTTCTGACTACTTTTTGGCCTTAGTCCACAACCTAAATCTAAAAGAAACACAATAGAGCTCTGGATATATTATCAGTTCAATATTGTATATAAACTGGAGAACTTGTGTAAAAAAGAACAATTTGTTTTGAAGACTTGACCATAGAGATTGCCACATATAAGATAAAGGTTGATATTATATTTGATAGAATATATTTTATTTTTATATAGGATATCTATTAAACGTAAAGGTATGTTGGTCAAGTGTTGGTCAAGGATTGTAATGTGTTGATGGTTATCTAAGGTTTATGGTTATCTAAAGTAAAAAATTGAAACAATAATAGTTGAGGATTGAGCTCATACATATTGTTTACCTTTAGTTATATTGACTCTAAAAATATAGGAAATAATTCACACCAGTGAAGTCACATTAATGGGAACTTGTGTAATTAACAGGTTTAAAAATTCTGCCTCATTTGAATGATTATTTCAATAATAACAAAAATAAAAGGTAAAAAAATAACCCCATAAATCTAAAGGCCACGTTACCCCACCCCTCAAATCACAAATAAGATTGTTTATACAGAAGGCAGGTACAGACTTTGACTTCTATCACCAGATAGAAATAATTCTATCCCCACTCTAGAAATGACATTGGCCAAACCAGCTGATTACAAAAAAACATCATAAAAATTAGCTTTTACAATGAATGAATTTGTACAACTGACTAAAAATATCAAGAACAACAAACATGCAGTTAGCCACATGCCCATCCAACTTTAACCATCTACTGTATATAAAAACAGGGTGTCCACAGCGATGCCGTATACAAAATGGGTATGGAAATCAGCTTCAGTTATTGTAGTTTTTCTCTGAGCTGTTGTTCAAATGGTAGAGAAATCATCCATGCAGTCAGAAGCACGGTACGTGGTGGGGCTACACTTCATCAGCATGGTGACTTGAGTGTTTGAGGTATGTCCATTGCTGACCAGAGATGGCTGCTGGTATTTGGTATTGTTTCCCAGAAACCTCTGCATGTGCCACCGACGCCACTTGCGCTTGATTTCAGACTGCACCTAGACAAAATAAAACAAGCATAATAATAGTAATAACTTTAATATAGCACCTTGCATACAAGCAGCAGTTTAAAGTGCTTTACAGTACAAAGACAAAAAAAATTACGAAATTTGGAGAATTCAATTAACCCCGATCCATGTTTTTGGACTGTGGGAGGAAATTGGAGAACCCGGAGGAAACTCAAACAGACATGGGGAGAACACGGAAACTCCACCCAGATTGTGATTCGAACTGGGAGCACTGAGAGACGAACGTGCCGTCCACCAATCTTACATCCTGTTATAGGTAATTTCATGTTTTATTGCTATGGTCTGTCACGGAGGGGTGGTGCTCGCTGGGTAGCTCCGCCCCTTATCCAGTTTGGTCTCCACGCCCCTGTATGCTTTGTTTATGTCCTGGTTCTTGATCACGTGTGTTTGTAAATCCCTGTCTTGCGTTTGTGATGGTATGTCATGCTTTGTTATGGTGACGTGTTGTGTGTAGTTCCGGTTTGTTTTGGTCACATGGTGTGGGTTTGTCTTGTGTTCACGCCCCTGTAATTATGCACACCTGGTTCCCCGATCACTGTCCCTATTTAGGTAGCTCACTCCCGTCACTCTGGGCTAGATGGTCTTGGTTCGTGCACCTACCCTCGCTACGCCTCGTCCACTCTGGCCCATACCCCTGTCTCCGGTTCTCGCCCTGTACTCGCCTCGCCCTGCTTCGCCTCGTCCTGTTCTCGCCTCGTCCTGTTCGCCTCGCCCTGTTTCGCCTCACCCTGTTGCACCTTGTCT
Source organism: Corydoras maculifer (assembly GCA_019802435.1). Lineage (NCBI taxonomy): Eukaryota > Metazoa > Chordata > Actinopteri > Siluriformes > Callichthyidae > Corydoras > Corydoras maculifer. The sequence goes on from JAFMOD010000247.1 coordinate 524,485, forward strand.
TGTTGGTCTGTGTTTATGTCTTTGTGTTACAGTTCACCGCCTACTCCCGTTGCCGTAGCCACACTCCGCCCTGTGCGTACCGGCGGATCGGAACACGACCCCGCTGACGTCTGACGCCGACTACGCCATGACGTCAGACCCCAGCTCCGCAGCCCTGTGTTCACTTTTGATTGTTAATGTGTGGTTCCCGAAGGACTGTTGAACCGTGTGTGGCTAAAATAAAATTTATTGTTGGCAACAAATCCCCGCCCCCGACTACGTCGTTCCGAGTAGCGGATCCACCTACTCCGACCGGTTCTTGGCGGAACCGTTACATTTTATCATATAATGGATTTTTTTTAAATCACAAAATGTAATGTTTAAAAGTGTATAATTATTAAATACACAATTTATATTGTTATCAATTAGTTAACAATTTGTACAATTTGAAAAAAATACTAGAGCTGTGAATTCAATGTTGTAAAAATTCATCATTAGGATTATTAGTATCATTAGGAGAAAGAAAAATAAAAGTCTCTGTTTAATGTTGCAAACATGTTAGCCAAAATATTTTTTTATTACCTCTCCATTTAGGAAACAGTAAAGAATGGCAACGCAGAAGCCCTGAGGAATGAAAAAAAGAGAAAAAGAGTGAAGGGTAATATTAAATAGGATTTTAAATGGTGCATTATAAATGTTTCAATCATTTTTAAACCATGGCCAGAAAAATATTAAAACAGGTGTTAGTTAGTTTACAGGTGTGAGGCCACATTTTGGCTTTTTATTGGCTTATTGGGGTTAAAAAAAATAGTAAAGCCTGTACTTTCTACATCAAATAGTCATATTTGTCTAAAAAACAGATTAAAACAGAAAGCTGAATAAAGAGGGGAAGTGTACACCCCAGCATGTAATCATCATCAGCTACTTCTATTTTATATATATTCATTCATTCATTATGTTCCACTTAATACTCTAATTGGGTCATGGGGAGTTCCCCATGCCCATCCAGAGGAGAATATTTTGGGCGCTGGACAGATACACCCAAGACAGGGTGCCAATCTATCACTGGGCACACTCACTCACCCAAACACTATATGGGGCAATTTAGAGCACCTGGAATCCCAAGCACAGAAACGTGAACATGCTAACCACTAAGCCACCATGCTGCCCAGATAACTATAATGAAAAAATACTAAGAGACTTAGTGCAAATTAGGTAAAATGAGTGTAATTACACTGTTGCTTACCTGAAAAGACCCCAAGATGAGGTCAAACACCATACGGATGTATGACTGTATATGTTGGGGCATGAAGGCAAAGATAATGTAGTTAATTCCAAAGAGTGGAATTAAAAGCAATGTGGATTTAGCCAGCCGTCTGCGAAGCAAATTAGAAATTCAAAAACTATAAAAAAAGTGGATATTTTACTGTAAAAAATGTTATAAAAGTTATACAACAACTAAAGATAAACAATTTCACTGCTAACAGGAGAGACTTGAGCATTATTATGCATCCATGCAAGGCTTTGGTCAGGTGAAAGACAATGTTTGTTAGTGCATTATTGTAAAGAATGTAGGTTTTTCAAGATTTTTAAGACAAAATCAGGGAATGGAATTGTAACAGGTGCCTAGGGCACCTGTTCTTTTGTTCTGTTCTGTCCCGTGCCTTTTTGAGTTAATTAACTTTTATTGATAGTCTTTAGTTTAGCTCATTAACTCGTTCTTTTCATTGGTTGGTTTTGTGCACGTGGTCGGGTGTCGTTTGGTATATGTTTCCTGTGTTCCCCGTCCTCCGTGCACATCGTTTATTTTATGTTCACTCGTTGTTTGGTACCTCTGTTGTTTGGTGTCTCTACACCTTTAATAAAACTCTGTTATTCTGCTACCTGCGTGCCTGGCTCCCTTCAGCGCGTTAAAGCACGGCGGCTCTGCGCTTCATATGCGCAGCCGCTTTAATCCGAGGTAGGCGAGTATGACAGGAATATGATGGAAATCTTGATGTGTAAAAGTCAGGGATGGGAATTATTTGAGAACGGTTATGCTGCAAACTACCACAAACATTCTTTAGTACTTCAGTGCTGCTTAATACAGTGCACCTGAAACCTGAAACTGTATTAAGTGAAACAAAGGCCACGTTTAAATATTGGACTAAAATGCAAGTAAGTTTTCTATGCTCAAACTGTAAGCTTGGAATTTCATTTATAAAATAACAAAGAAACTGTGGTATTTAAATAACACTTATTTTTAAATGCTATTAAGCTATTAAGAGTCAGAACTGGATTAACTGTAACTCATAGTCATACTCACAAGTACTGATTTGACTCATTTCTGCCAATGTCTCTGCAGCTGATTTTCTGCCTAAGAATTCGGATAATCCAGATAAACAGGATGAAATTCAACTGCAAACAGAAAATATGTCATTACTTTTAAAACAGTATTAGAAGTCATTAATAATTAAATGCTCTTTACACTGTATAGCTTCTTAAACTTACCAGGATTATGATTAGAATAGGGATTTGTATAATCAACCACAGACTGTCATCAATAAAATCCCAGCATCTAGAAGCAATAAAATAATTGTTGGAGGATGGGGAATAAATAAAAAAATACATATTTTTTAAAAAGAATATGGTGTTCCGGAAAAGTAATTTAAAAAAACTCCAAAAACACAGTTTTGTTATGCTCAGGACTTTAGGTCATTAATTGAATCTTCCATTGTATGGTTTATGGTAATAATCATATTTAATATATATAAATTATTTTTCTTATTATTTTCTTATTTTTTTATTTTCTGACACCAAATCAGTCCTCTCTTTAAATATTTTAAAGAAATATGTTTTAAATTCTCAAATAAGTGCTGTCAACAAACCCTGCATCAGGGAACTGAAAAACTGCTAGTAGTAGTCAAACTAAATTATTATTGAATAGGAGTCCTGTGAAACAAATTAAGATATATATTTTTTAGAAAAATAAGTTGGTCTTAAAACAACCAGCAAAAATTTACTAGAAAAAAACTAAAATTATGATAATGTGTTTGTAAAACCCAGTGTTACTAAACTTCCATTGGCTTTTAGATCAATGTATTTCAAATAAAAATTTAAAACTAATTCATTTATTTTTTAAACCACTTAATATGATCAATATTACATTACAATGTTGCTGAAGCTTGTCCCAGCCTTTATGAAGCAAACTTGGCAAAACACACTAGATACATCTCCACAAATTTCTTTAAATATGAAGTCACACATTATCTGAATGAACTTAAGCTTCAAAATCCTACATGTCATCTTACATGTCACATAATATGCACTTTGCAATGCTCTTTGCTATCTTAAACCCCGCCAACAGTCTATATTCCCACCGCCTGGGTCATTTAAATAGTTTGTTATTTACACCAAACTGAAATAAAAATAGCTTTTTAGTATGCTATACAACTGATTATATCTAGTCTAGAAACTGCTGGTTTCTGTTGAAACTGTAGTACTCACCCAACATCATGCAGGTATGTTTTTGCAATGCTCCATATAGTGATAAAGACAGCTGGAACCCCTGTTAAAATTTTCCAAAAAAGTAGAAAATAAGCAATGCTAAAAGAAAAGCAATATGTCCCTTTACTGAACTAAAATCTAATGTAAGTCCATGCACAAAATTACATTTCAGTTTAAATATGGAATAAAAGGGGGCAAAAGTCAAGAATTTTAAAACAAAATAAACAAGATTTATTAAGACTTTATTAAGTCAATTACTTTGTGGTGGGTAAATTATATGTATTGTTTATATTAAAATATGAATATAAATTGATCAGACCTATATGTTAAACTAGCAGTCAAAGTCAAAGTTAGTTCTTGTTTTTTAATTGTCTTTCTTTTTTATTAAATTGACTGTTAACCAAAGCACAGATCTTTTACTAATGTGAACTCTAAAATCCAGTTTAAAGAGGCACAAAAATTGTGTGAAAATGAAGTGATTATGATGGCATTCTACTTTTACAATTTAATTCCATGACACTAAATATTCACCAACTACGGTCATTTTTTATGTTCATATTTATATCCATATGTCCCCACCTCATCACAAATCATGGGTGATTCAATATAACTACAGTTAAATTTATTTGCCCTGCTTTTAAATGCTTGCATATATGCTACCTATGGTACCCAGTGATGCTGAGGTAGTATGCAAACTCAATGATTTGATTCAGTTCAACTCTGTAAATATAAATAAAATTAATTAGCATGGGCGGCATGGTGGCTTAGTGGTTGGCACGTTCGCCTCTCAGCACTAGGGATTTCCGGCTCAAATCCCAATCTGGATGGAGTTTCCATGTTATCCCTGTGTCCGCGTGGGTTTCCTCCGGGCTCTCCGGTTTACTCCCACAGTCTAAAAACATGGATCAAGGTTAATTGAGTTCTCCACATTACCCCATATAGAGTGTGTTTGTGTGTGTGTGTCTGTGTGAGGGAGTGTGTGCCCTGCAATAGATTGGCGCCCTGTCCTGGGTATATCTGCCCAGCGCCCAAAACGTTCTCCCCTGGAGGGGCATGGGGAACCCCTCCGTGACCTTAGTAGAGGATAAAGCGGAAGATAATGGATGGACGGAATTAATTGACATATTTACAGAGTACCCAAGAACATTGGTTTGAAGCTACACAGACACATTGTGCATACAAACTACACTCAAGCACGAAAAAATCAGATATAGTAAGATAAACCTTAAAATAATTTACAAAATTCTCTGCTTAGAAGACTGATGACCACCGCATGCATTCCAAGCAAATGGCATGTCCAGCAACCTGGTGATAATTTAAAGGTCCTAATTTTGCAGCTTCTTTTGAAAATCAGTCTGCTGGCTGATGGAGGCATTGGTTAGCCTAGCATCCACCAAAGGCCTTGTCTTTACCAGCAAACTTTAAAAAGAGCTCTATAGAAAGTTTGTAGAGAGTTGTAAGAGGACAAAGTTTCTTAGTGCATAAATGCAAAATATTGGCATTGATATTACCCTGATTATTTGTTAACGATTATGTTTTTTAAGGAATGCTTTTAAATAGAATAACTCCCATATTCTCTGATTAGGAAGTTAAAGATGTCCAAATTAGTATGCTACAGCAAATGTTTATCAGTTTAAAATAAAACCATACCATCAAAGCTAATTAAATATACATACAAAATTAAATTAAAGCTTCTTTTAAAGCTTATACTTAGAAAATCGTGAAAAAGACAAAATAGATCTCATTGGAAGTTTGTAGTTGTGATTTAGCTCTGGAAAGCATATTAAAGCTTAAAGTCTGGAACCTAGTGAACATTTGCCTTCTACAAAAAATATTAGTAAAAAAATCGTAAAAAGCACCTAGAAAAAAGCATGCAATAAAAATCACAAGAATTCAGCCAAGCCCAGTCCCCAACGGAATAGCTGGAAACCGAGCTTCAAAAGCAGTCAACAAAAGAATTGTGGTACACGATCTCTTATTTGCACTAATGAGATGTAAGACAGATGAAAAGTAATGGAGCTACAATAAATTATTAAACCTGCAATGAAAATTAAAGAACCTATTAGAAGGAAAATGGGAAATTGAAAATGGCACTGCCATTGGAATATTAACAGAATTTTTTTTAAAAGGATATACTACTAAGATTAAACTTACATGTCTCCATCTGAACAAACAATTTATTGTGAAGTAGATAATTTAAAACTAAGAGAACACGCTAAAAGTGAAAAATCCTGTGGGTAAATCAAGATAGTTTCATTAATAAATACCAATATGAAATTCTCCAGGAAAATATTCAAGACATTTTTGATAAACAGCTGAAATACGAGCATTTTGGTTTAACAATAACATAAATGTTATGAGGTAATCAGAGGTGAATGAAAAGCCATTGCATTAAAAGTCAGTCATATCAAAATAAGCACACCTAATGGAAAAGACAAAGACGGGGATTAAGGTTCTTAATTTAATAGTTATAAATGAAGAACTATTCATTTATAGTGCATTATGTATAGGAGCAACAGTGAATATGGACTGTTAAGCAGCTCAATCAAACACAATGGAAAACAAAATTTGCAATAGTTCCTTTTCTATTTTGAATACGTTTTTTGCATGGCATCTTTCGAACACAGCAGCAATATATGATAATTAGTTACATTGTCACAATCTTAAAAATAAATTAGGCATTATATATTAGCAATCTGCAAAAGTACTTAGTATTAAATACTAGACAGTTGTGTGGTAGTATGTTCTTTCACATAGCAACTGCTTGGCAAGAAACGGAGTGGTCAGCTTACTTGCTCCAAAGCTGAGATTGACCATCATCTCAGAAACACCTTCCATGACAGATATAGGAAGCAAGACTTGGGCCAGTGCAAGCATCTGATTGATCCACCTGCACCAACTCTGGACTTCAATGTTAAGGAGCTCACCTTGAAGGAGATCCAGGAGGTGATCAAGAAAGCCAGAGCAAGCTCAGCTCCAGGACCAAGCAGAGTACCGTACAAGGTTTACAAGAATTGCCGGAAGCTAGCTCAATAGGCTCTGGAAGATCCTGAAGGTAATATGGAGAAGGGGAAAGGTAGCTCATCAGTTGCGGTTTGCTGAAGGGGTGTGGTTTCCCAAGGAGGAAGATTCGAACTCTATCGATCAGTTCAGAATCATCTCGCTGCTCAGTGTTGAAGGGAAGATATTCTTCAGCATTGTCGCTAGGCGCCTCACCGGCTACCTCCTGAGGAACTCGTACATTGACATCTCGGTCCAAAAAAGAGGGATTCCAACGGTGTTGGGTTGTCTGTAGCACACAGGTGTTGTCACACAGCTGATCAGGGAAGCAAGGGAGAACAAGGGGAACTTAGCGGTGCTGTGGTTAGACCTTTCAAACGCCTACAGGTCTATATCCCACAAGCTGGTTGAGGAGTCCCTGCGCCGGCACCACATCCCTGGTAGGTTCAGAGACCTTATTCTGGTCTATCTCAGTGATTTTATTTGCTTTCGCCATGAACATGCTGGTGAAGTCAGTAGAGGTCCAGTGCAGAGGTCCCCTCACTAAGTCCGGTGTGTGCCAACCCCCTATTAGGGCCTTCATGGATGATCTGACTGTGACAACATCGCACATCCCAGGGAGCAGGTGGATACTGAAGGGTCTGGAAGAGATGACCAACTGGGCTCACATGCGCTTTAACCAGTCAAATCCATATCCCTAGTGGTGAAGAAAGGAAAGGTTACCAACAAGTTCCACTTCACACTTGACAATACCATCAATTACTGAGAAATCAGTTAAGAGCATAAGAAAGGTGTTCAACTGCAGCCTGAAAGACACAGCAGCCATTCGTTCAACCAATCTTGAACTGGAAGCCTGGCTGACCGCAGTGGACAAGTCAGGCTTACCTGGCAAGTTCAAGGCCTGGGTCTATTAGCATGGCATTCTTCAGCGGATTCTCTGGCCCCTCATGATCAACGAGTTCCCAATCTCAACCATTGAGGGCTTCGAGAGGAGAGTCAGCAGGTTTCTAAGGAAGTGGCTGGGTCTACCTCGGAGCCTAAACAGCATCGCTCTGTATGGTCAAAACAGCAAGCTGAAGCTTCTCATTAGCAGCTTGAATGAGTTGTTCAAGGTGAGCCGTGCCAGGGGGTGATGCAGTATAGAGATTCAGAGGACCCGAAAGTCAAGATGGGATCAAGGTGAGAACAGGGCAGAGGTGGGGGGCAGCAGAGGCAGTGGAAGTAGCTGAGTCACAGATTCGGTACAAGGCACTTGTGGGAGCAGTGACTCATGGCAGAGCTGGTCTGGGTAGCAGCACAACATTTCGGTACAACAAGGCTCTGGGGAGAGACAGGAGAGTGCTTGTGCAGCAAGAGGTGCGGGCAGCAGTAGAGGAGGAACGGGCCAGCAGGATGGTTGGAATGCGGCAGCAAGGAGCCTGGACAAAATGGGAGGATGCAGTGGATCGCAAAGTCTCATGGGCGGAGCTGTGGAAATCAGAACCCCATCGTATACAATTCTTGATCCAGGCTGTCTATGATGTACTACCGATGCCATACAATCTGTTCAGCTGGGGATTGGTCCAGCTTGCAACCTGTGCCAGATGCGAGGGACCCTGGAACACATCCTCAGCTGCGGTCCGAAGGCCCTGGGAGAGGGGCACTACCTCTGGCGCCATGACCAAGTCCTGAAGGCCATAGCGAATACCATCAGCAATGGAATAGCCCACTGCAAGCGCCTCCTCCCAGGGAAGAACACAATTGCTTTCGTCCAGGCTGGGGAGAAGCCACCACCAGCAGCCAGGGGCATTTCATCCGGCTTGCTTGCAACAGCACAAGACTGGGAGTTGAAGGTTGACCTGGGAAGGCAACTGAGATTACCAGAAAGTATCGCCATTACAACAATGCGGCCTGACATGTTATTGATCAGAGACCTCCAAGCAGATCGTTCTCCTGGAACTTACTGTACCCTGGGAGGACCGTATTGCGGAGGACAATGAGAGGAAGCGGACAAAGTATTCTGAGCTGGTGGAGCAGTGGAGTAGCGAGTACAGTGTGAACCCATTGAGGTGGGGTGTAGAGGTTTTGCTGGCCGTTCTCTCTGCAGGGCCTATAACAACCTTAGCATTATTGGGGCCAATAAGAAGAGGGCCATTAAGGAAGTCACTGAGGCTGCAGAGGCTCAAGGTGGCTGTGGATAGAGAGAGGAGAACCGTGGGTGCGGCAGCGCCACCTGGGCACAAGCTGGGGCCTGCTCAGCCCCAGTTGGGTCGCCTGGGTGAGAGTGTATGATGTTTGAAAGACCCGAAACACTCCATGACCCTAGGTAACATCACTAATGATGTGTCCAGGTTGCATCAAGATGATGTATGTTAAAAGAAAGACGTCACAATCTTAAAAATAAATTAGGCATTATATATTACCAATCTGCAAAAGTACTTAGTATTAAATACTAGACAGTTGTGTGGTAGTATGTTCTTTGTCTAAATTAAGTATTGGATCAATTAGGGTCACAGACAAATAAAAGTTGCTGTTATTTATCTTAAATTTATCTGTTTGTGCATGATCTTATTGCCTGTATTATCTGAAGCAGTAAAAGCAGTGTGTATTGTGCCTCTGAGGATCCTGCAAACCTTCAATTTTGGTTGACCAATACATTATGTGAGCTGCAACAATACCAAAATGCACTAGACTGCACTTACCACACATTGCACCACTTTGCGCTGAGAAGAAATGCAGCTTGCAAACCACACTGTGGTACAGCTGGTAAAAATGCTTTCACTTATGCTTCGTAACTTGGCTTTTTTAACCAGATGCAAGGCGTTAGAAGTCTATGTCATTTGTTCAGATGCATAGATTTTAAGAAACTGATCTTTTCACCTCCTTTCAATGTATTAGGAAGGGATAAGTATAATCACATGGACATATCAAGGCTAATTTTAGTGGACTTGCTGACCAGTTTGTAAATAAATATCATTTTGAATGCAGATCTAAATTTATAAATAATACCTGTAAATTTTCAAAAACTTTATCAGTGTGATTTCATCCACTATAGAGCAGTTTGGCTAGAATGCAAAATGTTGCTTGTCAAGTTCAGGTGGGATGACTGTACTGCTTTTTAAAGCATTTTTATGACAATAGGCAATTTTTGAAATAATCTAATGAGATCCCTCTCAGCACTAGGGATTCACAGTTCGAATCCCAGTCTGAATGGAGTTGCCATGTTCTCCTCGTGTCCGCATGGGTTTCTTCCAGGTTCTCCGGTTTCCTCCCACAGTCCAAAAAAACATTGGATCAAGGTCAATTGACACATACCACAAAGGGGCAATTTAGAGCAGACAATTTACCTTGAATCCATGTTTTGGACTGTCAGAGGAAACTGGAGAACCCATTGGACACTGGGAAACTTGGATATTCCACCCAGCATTAATAACATAAAGTCTCGATTTATTATTAAAACAGTCCTGCAGCATTGTGGTGGCACCCTTAGAACATATATGGGTTGTCTTTATAGTAGGTTTTGTTTTGTACATCTGTATCCATATAATATTAGAGTGATGGACTAGATTTACAGAAAACATGGTTGTAAATGGTTTTAAATTGTACACTTGTTCCAAAATTTAATTTCACCTTAGCAGAAAAATCACTTTATTGGGAAATTAAGACATGGCCAATTTTTTTTATTTTTATGTGTAAAATTCTCTGATTCAATAATTACCCCATCCGGATGCCCAATCAACTAGATGGAATAACTAAATATGCTATAAGTATTTTCTATTGATAACTTGGCGTTAGCTTGTGAAGAAATGTATACTGTCATGATCTTTTGAATTGTGTCAATTAAAAACATGGTCAATTCCTAACCATTAAAAATTTCTACATTTTGCAGCAGTGTGTATTGCTAATAAATCCCACAATCCTTCTCGTCTGGTTTTCACGGAGTCACTAATCTGATCCGGTCTGCCCTTCAGTAGCCGTGTCCAATGTATTGCAGTTCAGTTAGGTCTCTGTAATATGTTACCACTTAAATCTCATTAGAGACCTGGTATTGGTTAAAACCACAGTTTTACTGAACCAAGGTTCAATGTGGGATCTATAGTCTTTGAGGCAGTGTTAACAATTGTAAAACAATAATAATGTATATATATATATATATACTGTACACATATACATTATTATACATATATATAATAATGTATATATATATACTGTACATATATACATTATATATACTGTACATATATACATTATTATATACATATATACATCATTATTGTTTAACAACAATTTTTATTGTTTTGCGAGGGTCTTCTGGTGCTCTAAATTGTAAGTGTACAGTATGCCCAGCGATGGATTGACACCCTGTCCTGGGTGTATATGCCTAGTGCCCTAAACAATCTCCTATGAATGGGCAGGGGAGGAACATACATCTTAAGTACACGAGAAATCCATTGTCACATTTCAGAATTTAAATAACACAATAACACACTGACACGTAATTCACACTATATATACATTATTTTATATATTTATATATTTTTTACATTATAAATATATATACAGTAGTTTTGTAATAGGTAGTGTTTATTTCTACAGTGTTTTACTACACCCTAACTGCTATTCTTATGATCTTTTGGTCACCTGCCACCTGCTGGATATAACCTAATAGGGCAACGGTACACCTGAACAGTAAAAGTAGGATAGATGCACATGAGTCTTGTCATGTTTGTACTTTCTCAAGCACATATAGGTAAGCATTGCAATACATATGAGTTTATGATATGAATATTTTAACCATTAAGCAAGCAGCTATTGCTGATCTGGCACTCACCCCAACCAATCAGAATGTACCACCAAAAGTACTTCCTATGGGAGAAGAAGGACACGGCAAGTAGAGCATGCAAATAGAGGCCTTCCACCAGGAGCCAAAAGAAACTGGCCATGACCCCATATTGGAAGAAAACTACTGCACCCTTGCATCTCACCTGCCAAAAAATATAATAAAATAAAAAAAAACAGAACTCATTACGCTTTAACTGCATTTGAATACACACCTACAATCACTGTCAAACATTTTTCTTCTAGAAAGTACATTACTACAAATAAATTAAAACAAAACAAAAAACAAAAAAATATTAATAAAAAAGTAAAATATGATCTCAATTCAAACAATACTCCTTAAAATAAACTAATATCTGTGTTAGATTGTTGCTTTGTCTTTTTTAAACACCTTAAATCCATGATTTTGAACTGTGGGGAGAAAGGGACAGGGTGCAAATTGATTGCCGGGCACAATTACAGACACACCATATAGCGGGAATTTAGAACAGCGAATACACCTTAAATCTATGCTTTTGATCTGTGGGGAAGAAAAACGGAAAACCAATCCAGATAGAGACAACATGAAAACTTCAGCCAGATCATTTTTTGAATCTGAGAAGCAGACATGCTAAATAGTACCCCACTCTGTCACCCATATAAATTTCTATTTATAACAACTGATGTTGAAAATATAGAAAATGTTGAGTTAAACTGGTGTTTGTGTAGCACACTGACCATGAAAAAAGCAGAGCGAAGAACTGTCTAATTATGTGTAAACTAAAATAGAAGAACTATAACTAAAAGGGCCTGTACACCGTGCACAAAATTATTAAGGAATTGCCAGCCCATCATATTGTGGCTAACCACTTTGGACTTGGACGGATAAATTGCTGAAACATTTCAACAAGGGATTGTTCAAATTGTGGCTAAAGTACTTCAAACAGTTTAAAAATTCTGCAAATAAAACAAAAACCTGTTTCAGCTTTTACCTGTGTCACTGCACACTTGTTTTAAATTCCCCTTCATTTCCCTTGTTTTCCAATTGTAATGACCTCCCCAGAATCACCGTTGAGCAGGTATTGTATGGGTGGTTTATAAATTTTAACATGGCAGTGACATTAATAGTGGTGTGTTAGAGTGTTGCACAATTATGTGTAAAAAGACACTAAAGTCTAAAACTAAAGTTTTTGAATATTCTGCATATGCATTGTGCACTTTATAAGACACATATAGCTTATTGCTCTACCATGCAAAATAAAATTAGAAATTAGAAAATTATGCAGAAAGTGCAGTTTTTTGCTGCACAGTTTATGTTAGCCATAGAGCTGATTCATTTATACCAGTGCAACACACACAAATATATCGACACCACTAAATATATTAAAGATTTAAAAACAGCGGTATGGAGAGGATTTCCTTAAAATATGAGATACCTGAAATTCCAGTAGAGGGAGTAAGGAACTCATTAATGGTTCAAGAGGGATTCCAGTTTTCAAAGGGTGTGCTACCACATATTGAGTGTCTTGGATTTGGACTTGTCTACTCCTTAACATGTAGTGATTTTTAACAAATACTTAAAGAATGCATATGGCACAACAAAACTAAAATATATACATTGAAGCCTGAAATTATGCATTCCACCAGCAAATTGACCTAAAATTTACATTAATTTAGGGTGGCACAGTGGTTTAGTGGTTAGCACATTTGCTAGGAATTCACAATTCAAATCATAATCTGTGTGGAGTTTTCATGTTCTCCCTGTGTCCATGTAGGTTTCCTCCCACAGCACAAAAACATAGATCAAGGTAAACTGAATGCTCCAAATTGGCCCATATGAAGGGTGTTTGTGTGTCTGTCTGTCTGTGTAAATGATTGTGTGCCCAGCGATAGACTGTCACCCTGTCCTGGGTGTATCTGCCCAGCGTCCGAAACTCTCTCCCGTGGATGGGCATGGGGAATTCTTGGTAGAAGATTAAAAGTAAGATAATGGATGGATGGATGTTACATTCATTTAACCAATTTTTGAAACACAGGCCTTTCCCAAAAGATAATGAGGCATTATTGTGGAAAAATAAAAAAAGATTTCTTTTATTTATATTTAAACAAAAATGTGTCATGTTCTTTGGTAAAATACAAAGTTCTATACCCTTTCAAAGTCAAAGCTACAGTCATGGCCAAATGTTTTGAGAATGATACAAATATTAATTTTTACAAAGTCTGCTGCTTCAGTTTTTATAATGGCAATTTGCATATACTCCATAAAGAGGACAGGGCTGGAGATCAATCTGTCATGATTAAGGAAGAATGACACCACTGGACACTTTAAAAGGAGGCTAGTGCTTGGCATCATTGTTTCTCTTCTGTTAACCATGGTTATCTCTAAAGAAACACGTGCAGTCATCATTGCACTGCACAAAAATGACCTAACAGGGAAGAGTATCGCAGCTAGAAAGATTGCACCTCAGTCAACAATCTATCGCATCATCAAGAACTTCAAGGACAGAGGTTCCATTGTTGCCAAAAAGGCTCCAGGGCGCCCAAGAAAGACCAGCAAGCGCCAGGATTGTCTCTTAAAAGTATTTCAGCTGTGGGATCGGGCTACCAGAAGTGCAGAGCTTGCTCAGGAATGGCAGCAGGCAGGTGTGAGTGCATCTGCACGCACTGTGAGGCGGAAACTCTTGGAGCAAGGCCTGGTCTCAAGGAGAGCAGCAAAGAAGCCACTTCTCTCCAGAAAAAAAACATCAGGGACAGACTGATATTCTGCAAAAGGTACAGGGAGTGGACTGCTGAGGACTGGTATAAAGTCATTTTCTCTGATGAATCCCCTTTCCGATTGTTTGGGACATCTGAAAAACAGCTTATTCGGAAAAGACAACGTGAGCGCTACCACCTGTCTTGCCAACTGTAAAGCATCCTGAAACCATTCACGTGTGGGGCTGCTTCTCAGCCAAGGGATCCGGCTCTCTCACAATCTTGCCTAAAAACACAGCCAAAGAATGGTACCAGAATGTCCTCCGAGAGCATCTTCTCCCAACCATCCAAGAGCAGTTTGGTGATCAACAATGCCTTTTCCAGCATGATGGAGCACCTTGCCATAAGGCAGGGAACAAAACATAGAGATTTTGGGTCCATGGCCTGGAAACTCCCCAGATCTTAATCCCATTGAGAACTTGTGGTCAATCATCAAGAGACGGGTGGACAAAAAAAAACCTACACATTCTGACAAAATGCCAGCATTGATTGCAGAAATGGACTGCCATCAGTCAGCATTTGGTCCAGAAGTTGATTAAGAGCATGCCAGGGAGAATTGCAGAGGTCCTGAAGAAGAAGGGTCAACACTGCAAATATTGACTTGCTGCATTAACTCATTCTAACTGTCAATAAAAGCTTTTGGTACTCATAATATGATTGCAATTATATTTCTGTATGTGATAAAAACATCTGAAAAAAACACACATAAAAACCAGAGGGCAGCAGATCATGTGAAAATATAATATTTGTGTCATTCTCAAAACTTTTGGCCATGACTGTATTCTGAAGCACCATAATTACTTTGATTTATTTGGAGCAGCTGTTAATTAACTCAACAGTGTGAAAAACAGTAGCTCTCTGCAGTTTGTTTGTGGACACACATGGCTAGGACCAACAGTCTTACTGAGAACCGACACGATGCGGTTCCTCAGGGAAGGGCATATCTGAATGTTTTCAAGTTCCACTGGTTAAAGTATTATTACAAAATACAAGATGTTTAAAAAAATAATCTAAGGATCACCACCAAAGCCATCTTGTTTAATCTAAGCTTAACTGGTGGCAACGTCTCAAGATAGACAGTCCAGGAGACACTGCACACTGCTGGGTTCCACAGATGCAGATCAAGGAGGATGTCTTTTTTTCCAGAAAAAGCACAGCAAAGCCCACTTGGTCTTTGCAAATGCTGAACAAGAAAGATGTCTAGTTTTCAGTTTTAAGGTTGAATTAAATTGAATTGTTTGGGCACAGTGATATATATTTCATTTGGTGTAAAAAAGGAGACGCCTTCAACTCTAAAAACATCATCCCCACTGTCAAAAAAAGGTGCTGGGAACCTAATGCATTGGGAGTGTTTTTCATCCAATAAACCAGGGAACCTAATTGCAGTAAACAGCACCATAAAATAAAAACTGTACATCAAGATTCTCAACAACATTAGACAGTCTGCAGAGAAACTTAGCCTAGGGCACCAGTGGACATTTCAGCATGACAACAACCCATAACACACAACAAAATTGGTAAAGAAATTGTTAGCAAACAAAACCTGAATCCAATTGAGGAACTGTGGAGGGAGTTAAAAATCAGGATGATGGTAAGAAGAGCCTCCAACCTGAAAGACCTGGAGCCCATTGCCAAAGATGAATGGGCAAAAATACCAGTGGAGACAAAAGGCTGGTTATCAATTATAAGAGGTGTTGATACATGTAATAGTTAACAAGGGCTTTTCTTTTGATTCTTATTGAGCAGGGTATAAATAATTTTAAATTCCACTTTTTGTTAAAATGTAAATAAAAGCGGAGAATTTTTTTTTCCACAATGATCCCTCTTGTACACTCTTGTATCTTCTGGGGAAAAAAATGTCATTTCTAATCAAGAAGAAACTTACTGGTTGAATAGAAGTAATTTTAGATACTAAATTAGCTTGGGTATAAATAATTCTGAGATTCACTGAATGCTTGTACACCATAAGCATGCGGGTATATTTAATTATAAAAAACAAACAATAATTACCAGAACAGAGAAACTGAAGATTACACAATTTTAAAAATGGCTTAAAATGTTTGTAAAAAAACTTTCATGGTTTTAAGTTAAAGCCTTAAAGGAACTTATTTAGTGACATATAGACTACAATTATGTACCAAGTTGTAAGTTGTATTTCAGTTAGCTATTTATGGGTTAGTAAGTAACTTAAAGTAAATTATTAAAGTCAGTTATAAAGGGGTTACCGTTAATAACATAAGAGTAAAGATCAGTATTTATATACTTTAGTTAGTTACAGATAATTATGTTAACATTAGACAGTAACAGGCCTATAGTTAGCTTCTTATAGGTACAGCTACAGTTGCCTTAGGGCAAGTGAATTCATACATTATATGAACAAATAATGTGAGAGATACAAATTACAACTAAAGGAGCTTTTATAAATCTTACTTTAAGTTGCTCCCAGTACATTTGTCTATATAATGACCCTTCAAAGTTAGCATCACAGGTAGTCTCACTACAAATACCATAGTAAATACCATAGTGAAAATCACATTTCAAATGTGACATTTGTTATATTACAGCTCACAAACACCACTCCATGGTGACCCATCATAGTCAAGATATTATCACATCCAACATCAACCCATAGTTATTCGGCTGTTATAATGGTCTGGGACCTGCTCCAAACTTTAGAAGTTTGATTAGCATTATAAATCATCATGTGTGCATATCACAAAAAGCAAGCAGTATATTGAAAGTTTGTAGAGTTTATTCAGGCTTGACTAGTTGACTAGTGCAGAATGAGTGGGTGAGTGCCAGGAACTGGAGTGTTTGCACAATGCCACTGTGACAGACGCGACATATCCTTCTATCCAGCAGCTGTGTCCGGGCAACACACAGAGTGTTTATATTAGAGATTAACAACTTGAACCTCTCTATACACCACATGCACGCACACAGAGGTCTTAGAAATCTACCAGAATAAAACTTACAGTTGCTTTAGTAAGACAATTATTACTTCGCAATTTTTAACACACTAGTCTAAACTAGACCATTATACTGTACCTACCAGGTTAAAATAGAACATCAACAGGTGAAATACATGATATAATGTCAAATTGTTGCAGTGACTAAGTGCCAAGAAATTCCAAAAAAGCCCAGGTAAATAGGCACAACATCTACAGTATGAGACTTGGAAATATATTGTTAATTCTTCAATATAACATAATTTGTTCATGGCACTATGTCGTATTACACCTTGATCCTTTAAAGAAATGTGGCTTAATCTATGACAGGTGGCAGGTAAAGAACACATTATCACCAGAAATTTAGGCAATTTGTCTATTAGCACAAGGTGAGCGATATCTGAATAGTAATCCTATTTTAATGGGCCCTTGAACGTATGTATATAAAACTTTATTAGCAGTAAACTAATATTTACAATGAATCACATTGCCATCACGAACATTACATTAAAGCATTAAGACAAATTCTATGTGATTTCTATGTGACTGTGAAGTCTATTGAGGGCTTGCAGTCTTTGAAAGATAAGAATCAATTTACTTAACCTAAAAAATAAATAAATAAGTGTTTTAAAAATTATTTAAATAAATCCCAAAAAATCAGGCTTGGGGAATGGGTAATCTAAACATGATTACATTCTATATAAATTTATATAAATAAAACACAGGGACATACAGATGCTGAATTGCATCCATCTGGCTCTTCCACTTCATACAGCACCACATCCTTCATTATCACAGCAATGGCTTTCAGGATGAACGACATGAAGAGATGAATGTGGATGTAGTTCCTTGTACAGTGGAGTTTCCTTCATACATAAAAAAAAAAAAATAATCGTCACATTACACCAGTGGTGTAATATTAAAGATATATAAAAGATAAAAGATATATATTCTGAATCACAGAATGATGTTTATTATATTCTGTCGATTAATACATATTCCATAATTCCAAATGTTCTGTCCTCCATCTTTCGTAGCGTTTCCCTTGGTTGCGCCACTTCTGGACGTATATTTAAGCATTTAAGCCTATTAAAGCATTTAACCAATCAGGATCATTCTTCGCCAGAATTAAATATTTCAGAATAAATGCCCGGTGGCATTAAATACATGTCGATCAACCTGTTGCTTCAACCAATCAGATTTTGAGTTGGCGACACCGAGGCCTTTTAGTGGGCTTAGATATGTCAGCATTTTCACGCCCTCTGATTGAAGTGCAGTTTTGATGAGCAGACATTTTCAGCCAAATTAAACTTAAATTTGAAACTTTATTGCCAGAAATACAACTTCACTTTCAGCATCAGCTTCGATGGCAATAGAAAAGGAACTAATTTAACTCTTTGAAGGAAAAAAGTAGGATGGAATTTGTGTAAGATAATTAGGATTTAATCAGGATTTTCATTTCAATTCATTAAAACACACCTGCTGGCTGATGGCATCTCGCGTTACTTGAGCTCATAGTTGGTCTTTTTCCCCTGCAGCATGTTGCTGCTTATAAAGGACGTACACGTTCATCAGGTGGAGCCGTGTCAGGTGCGTTAATAATCTTCAATCCATTAAAGGATTAAATCCATTCCATTGCAAAGAAATCCATTGCAACAAGTTATCTATCTGTGATGCAATGGCTCTTTATACTGAATTTATGCATAATATGATATTTTTATATCCATAAAATAGTTATTGACAGGTGAATTAATTCAGATAGAGCATTACTGAAGGCCTGCCACTGCTGGGTTAACCATTGTTTTTTTTCCCCAAAACTGTTTCTACATACAGTATTCCAGAACATTTACTTTAGATACACTTTAGATTTTAGTTAAAAAAAAGATAATTGGTATCTACATAGTGTTGCTTTAAAAGTGTATGTGTTAAGGGTACTCTGGATTATAAACTGGATTTAAAGGAAAGACGATATTTTAAAGTTTTTATTATAACAATTTTACATATAGTATTAATTTTAATAAAATTCACAAAAATAATTTTTTTTAAACAAGGGGGAGTGCAAATGTATTCACACAAAATATTTCAAATAATATATTACCTGAAAACACTCAAGATAAAGATGGCAATGATGAGGGATGTCAGAGACACAACATGGCCAATGGTGTAGCCAATCCTCACTGAGCCTAAAAATTCCCCCTGGGGTAAAAACATGTTTGTAAATTTTTATGAAATACCAGCATATCAAAAAAAAACTTTCCTTAAAACAGGGTTAAAGTGACAAAGTAAGAGCCTGTGTTGGCCAGTGCTACTTAGATGAAAGCTGGATTGTTTAGATTGTTCCTCTAAATTGCTTAATACAGAAAGTGAGATATAAGAACAGATGTTACAGAAGTTAATAACATATCTTCTTAGATATTAACAAAATAAACTGTATTGAATATTTTTTCATTCTTTAACAGTTACAAATTTATTTTAGATTTATGACAATGTTTTGGGTAAGCTAGTAGAATGATGCTATGTGACTTTTATATCACATGTACTCTAGTCATTGTACTTAATTCAAGTTCAAGTCTTTTCCAATTTTGAGAAATACATCTATCAGATAAGATTCTCCTGAAATATAAAATTTACATTCCACTCCATTTATGCACAGGGTGCTTTGCATGTACACTGCCTGGCCAAAAATATCTACCTGGATTTAACTAAGAAAATAGGTGAGAGCCTCCCATTAGATAATGGAGCAGAATGAGTGCATGGGCGGTTATGTTTCAGCTGGCAACAAGTTACTTAACTCTAACTGATGCAGTAAGTAGCTTCTCATTTGGTAAACAAGCACATAAAAAAATGTTAATCTGTGAAAGAGGAATCATGAGATAACATTTTCACACATTGAATGGGCATCATAGTGTCTAAATATGAACCCCACTGAGAATATTTGGGATGGGCTAGAAAAGACTTTGCACAGCAGTCCAAATTCTCCATCATAAATACACAATCTTGGGGGGAAAATGTGAAATTGCAAAAACTATGCCACAGCAAATGCGTAATCAAAACTAAGGGTGGTCCAACCAAATATTAAAGTGTGTGATTTCTTTTTTGCAAGGCAGTGTATATTTAGTGAAATGTTTCAAACCCTCCTCCTTGGATCACCACCGTATCGTGGTGGAGGAGTTTGTGTGCTTGAATGATCCTAGAAGCTATGTTGTCTTGGGCAAAAAGCCAATGGCAGGGTCTCCCAAAGCAAATTGTTCCTAGGTGACGGGCCAGACAAAGGGTGGTCCAAAAAAACCATATAAACAGCAAGACCAGGAACAAGTGTACCCTGCCCGAACTAGAGTTATTGGGGCCCCAACCTGGAGCCAGGCCCGGGGATGGGGTTCGTTTGCAAGCGTCTGGTGGTCGGGCACTTTCCCATGGTGCCTGGCCGGGCCCAGCCCGAAGGAGCTACATGGGTTCCCCCTCAACTGGGCTCACCACCTGTGGGGGGGTAGTAATAGGGGTTCGGTGCAGTGTGGATCGGGCAGTTGCCGGAGGCGTGGGCCTGGGCGTCGCGATCCTCGTTTGCTGAAATTGGCTTTCAGACCTTGGAACGTCACTTCATTGGTGGGGAAGAAGCCTGAGCTGGTGCGGGAGGTTGAGAGATACCGGCTAGATATAGTCTGGCTCACCTCAACGCACAGCTCAGGTTCTGGGTCCAATCTCCTTGAGAGGGGCTGGACTCTTTTCTTTTCTGGAGTTGCCCATGGCGAGAGGCGTCAGGCAGGTGTGGGCTTTCTCGTGGCCCCCTGGCTTGACACATGCATGTTGAGGTTTTCTCTGGTGGACAAGAAGGTAGCTTCCCTACGCCTTCGGGTTGGGGAACGGGTACTGACTGTTGTCTGTGCTTATGCGCCGAACGGCAGTGCAGAGTACCCAGCCTTCTTGGAGTCTGTGGGGGGTACTGGAAAGTGCTCCCCCTGGAGACTCTGTAGTCCTACTGGGGGAATTCAACGCTCACGTGGGCAATGACAGTGAGACCTGGAGAGGTGTGATTGGGAGGAACGAACTCTCTGATCTGAACTCGAGTGGTGTTCAGTTGTTGAACTTCTGTGCAAATCATGGTCTGTCTAACACAAACATCATGTTTGAGCACAAGGGTGTCCATATGTGCACATGGCGCCAGGATGCTCTAGGTCGCAGTTCAATGATCAAATTTGTAGTTGTGTCATTGGACTTG
Source organism: Corydoras maculifer (assembly GCA_019802435.1). NCBI lineage: Eukaryota > Metazoa > Chordata > Actinopteri > Siluriformes > Callichthyidae > Corydoras > Corydoras maculifer. The sequence continues at coordinate 545,665 of JAFMOD010000247.1, forward strand.
CGGCCATGTGTCTTGGACACTCTGGTGAAGAGAGGAGCTGAGCTGTCAACTGATCACCACCATCAGGTGGCGGGGGAAGATGCCAGTCAGACCAGGCAGACCTAAACGTATAGTGAGGGTTTGCTGGGAACTTCTGGCAGAAGAACCTGTCAGACGTATATTCAGCTCTCACCTCCTTCAGAGCTTCAACCACATTCCGGGGGAGGTGGAGGACATTGAGTCTGAATGGGCCATGTTCCGTTCCTCCATTGTTGAGGCGGAGTTCCTCAAAGCTCTCAAAGTTCCTCAAAGCTCTGGATGTTGTGGGGCAGTCTTGGCTGACGTGCCTTTTCAACATTCCATGGTCTTTGGGGGGAGTGCCCCTGGACTGGCAGATGGGGGTGGTGGTGCCTCTTTTTAAAAAGGGGGACCTGAGGGTGTGTTCCAACTACAGGGGAATTACACTCCTCAGCCATCCCGGGAAAGTCTATGCAGGGGTACTGGAGCAGAGAGTCCGACTGATAGTCGAACCTTGGATTCAGGAGGAGCAGTGTGGTTTTCGTCCTGGTCATGGAACACTGGACCAGCTCTTTACTCTCTCCAGGATCCTCGAGGGTTCTTGGGAGTTTTCCCAACCAGTCTACATGTGTTTTGTGGATCTGGAGAAGGCTTTCGACTGTGTTCCTCGAGGCATTTTGTGGGAGGTGCTTCGTGAGTATGGGGTACATGGCTCCTTACTACTGGCCATTCAGTCCGTGTATTTGCGAAGCAGGAGCTTGGTTCGCATGGCCGACAGTAAGTCGGGGCGCCATCTCAAATATGTAGAGTCTGCAGTATCTGCTTCTTTTATTTATGCTGCTCTAGTCAGTGATGCCGGAGTCACATGCTGCACCGTGTCAATAAATTACTTATTAATTAAATGCCGTGCATTATTATTAGCTCTAACTGCCTTCCTTGTCTGTTTCTTTTGAGGTGTGACCGGCTTCCTGGAGATCTTCATCCATGGCTCTGCTGACAAATACTGGATGGAACCTGAATATTAATTAGACTGGCGGTCCTGCAGGACGCCCCCTAATGGACTCACATATAGTTTTCCAGTAGTTAAGAGTTTTTGCATTTGTTAAATATCTGTACATAGCGGTCCTACATTGTTGTTGCTGCCTGGCCGCTCAAGGAGGATGATTCCCCCACTGAGTCTTGGTCCTCCCAAGGTTTCTTCCTTAAATAACAACATAAAAGGGAGTTTTTTCTTGCCACTGTCGCTTCGGCTTGCTCTTTGGGGGTTTGAGGGCTTTTTATTCTGTAAAGCTGCTCTGTGACAATGTACTCTTGTAGCGCTATATTATTAAATAACTTGAACTTGAACTTATGTCGGACTTGTTTTCAGTGAGGGTTGGACTCCGTCAGGGCTGTCGTTTGTCACCGGTTCTGTTCATAATTTATATGGACAGAATTTCTAGGCGCAGCCAGGGGATGGAGGGTGTCCGGTTTGGTGATCTTAGGATCACTTCGCTGCTGCAATCATCAGGCTGCAAACTTTAGCTCTTACTGGATCGGTTCGCAGCCGAGTGTGAAGCAGCTGGGATGAGAATCAGCACCTCCAAATCTGAGGCCCTGGTTCTCAGTCGGAAAAGGGTAGAGAGTCCTCTCTGGGTCAGGGATCAGATCTTGCCTCAAGTGGAGGAGTTTAAGTATCTCGGAGTCTTGTTCACGAGTGATGGTAAGACAGAACGTGAGATTGACAGACAGAACGGCGCGGGGTCAGCAGTCATGCGGACCCTATACCAGTCTGTTGTGGTGAAGAAGGAGATAAGCCCTAAGGCAAGGCTCTCGATTTACCAGTCGATCTACTTTCCGACCCTCACCTATGGTCATGAGTTTTGGGTAATGACTGAAAGAACGAGATCGCGAATACAAGCGGCCGAAATGGGTTTTCTCCGCAGGGTGGCTGGGCTCTTCCTTAGCGATAGGGTGAGAAGCTCAGCCATCCGGGAGAGACTCGGAGTGGAGCTGCTACTCCTCCGCATCGAAAGGAGCCAGTTGAGGTGGTTCGGGCATCTGGTAAGGATGCCTCCTTGGCGCCTTCCTAGGGAGGTGTTTCAGGCAAGTCCAGCTAGGAGGGGACCCCGGGGATGACCCAAGACACGCTGGAGGGATTATATCCCCCAGTTGAGCTGATGGAAGTGGCTGGGACGAGGGAGTTCTGGGTCTCCCTACTTCGGTTGCTGCCCCCGCGACCCGAACCCCGGACATGTGGAATATAATGGATGGATGGATGGTTTCAAACGCCTTCCCACAGCTAGAATATCCTGAGTTTAACACAAGTCCTTTATTTGTGGATACTGCATGTCCTCCCTGTGTGTGCATGGAATTTCTGTAGGGTCTTCCTTCATCCAAACACATGGCTAACTAAATTAAGAGACACAAATTTTTTTTCAAAAAAAAAAAAGGTGTTTATGTAACAGAACACTCATAGTGCTAGTCCCAAGCTGCCTGGTAAATAGAAGGGTTTTGTCAAGAAGGGCAAAAAAAAGTGTAATTGAAAGGAATAGGCATGATTCAGTTGTGAACGTGTCTCTCTACCTCTTTTGTGTTGCTTTCATATATTTGCCTATATTTGAAAATACAAATAAGCTGATTAAAAAAACAATGGGTGTATTTTGAACAAACCTTAGATTCTTGTTATTACTGTAACTAACATCATCTCAATTGTATTTTTTATTCATTTCAGTCATAAAATTATCCAGATCCTAATAATTCGAGTTATCACAAAAATATTTGTAGTTATAATCACAAGAAAAACATTTAAACTAACACACATTGTTAGTGTTTCTGGAACCTACCTTGCACAAAGCTCTGACACCTGGCACCATTAAAGTTACAGAGCCTTAATGAAAAGGTTTGCTTTTTTCAGTAGACTCTCTACTAGCACACCAGCACCAGATTCCTTATTTAAGGAGCGGGTCTGTAGCTGGTTGTTGCGGCAGCCTTGACTTTGTGAGTTATGTCTCACACTACATTTGTCATGGAAAGTCAGTACGACTGGTCCCGTTTACAGTGGTCAGTCATGGTACCGTCAGGAGGTAGTTCTGAGGTTTATTTAAGTAGGGCGAGTAATTCACTTCTTTATTTGCTGTGATAGCCTTAACCTAGAACATAGCTGAGTTTAGTGCTTTGTAAAGCATTACACTCTGAATCCCAGACACGCGTTTGAGACCGGCTGTCCAACACTANATATATATATATATATTATATATATATATATATATATATATATATATATATATATATATATATATATATATATATATATATATAATCATTATAAAGAATCATATGTAAAGAATTTTCTATTGAGCCCATTCACCTGAATTGAGAACTTCTAAAGGATTGTAAAGGCTTGTGTTGCATCACCACCAGTCCACTGTCCTGGCCTAATCTAAAATATGGGTAAGTGTGACCAAGTAAAATGTCCCATGCTTTCACTTTAGGAACTTGAATTGTACAAATAGGATGAGCAATAGTGTGGCATGCCTATTTATATAAACAACAATATCCAATTCGGTTGCATACATTTAAAATGACACAATATTTTGTACTAAAGCCTAAATTATTTTTTTTCTAAACTACAATTTAAAAATATTTATTGAACACTGAGCATTTTAACATAATTAATAGATAATTAATTTAAGCCATTAAAGTGTGGGTTTCAGCTTTAGGTTGGTGTCTTTCTATTATGTGCTACAGATTTTTTTGAGACCTTGCAATCTTAGAAAATAATTTTCACTCTGTTCCACCTTGGAACTACCATAAAGGCTGTAATATCCCCATCATGTCATAGTACACCATATCAAAGCAATTTTCTACAGCCAGTGCCCAGTCGTTTTGGCAAAAACACAGCCAGCACATATTGGTACTTTGTGCTAATTAGATCCCTATTTTAATTTTCACCTTTTCCAGGTATTGTACAGGTGTATGCTTTTGAATTTTGACACATAAATCTAAGCTGCATTCTCTTTTGCCTTATTACTTCTGCTTAGAATAGCATGAGTGGAATGTTTCAATTTCAATTTATTTGTTGTACAGCTGTTGTGCACCTGAATATATGTTATTTTCTAAAGCAACAACTAGAAGAACATGTATCAATAAGAAAAGTTATTCAGAATCACCTTATTTACTAAATAAAACACTTGAAATAATTCTGAATGTACAGTGGGTTGCAAAAGTATTCATACCCCTTGAACTTTTCCATATTTTGTCACATTAAAACCACAAACATAAATATATTTCACTGGAATTTAATGTGAAAGACCAACACAAAGTGGTATACAATTGTGAAGTGGAATGAAAGTTATACATGAATCAACAATTTTTTTACAAATAAAAAACTGAAAAGTGCGATGTGCAAAATTATTCAGCCCCCCTGAGTCAATACTTTGTGGAACCA
>JAFMOD010000247.1:550570-561760 GCA_019802435.1 Corydoras maculifer
GTGGAGTTTCCATGTTCTTCCCATGTCCGCGTGGGTTTCCTCCGGGGTTCTCCGGTTTCCTCCCACACTCCAAAAACATGGATCAAGTCAATTGAGTTCTCCAAATTGCCCCATATAGAGAGTGTATGTGTGAGTGAGTGTGTGCCCAGTGATAGATTGGCGCCCTATCCTGGGTGTATCTGCCCAGCGCCCGAAACGTTCTCCCCTGGATGGGCATGGGGAACCCCACCGCGACCCTAATATAGGATAAAGCGGAAGATAATGAATAAATGAATGAATAATTACATTTACATTTAGCAGACACTTTTACCCAAAGCGACTTACAAATGAGAACATTACAAGTCAGAAGTTATGCAGAAAACCAACTACACTGTAAAATCATCAAACCTGATCGGGCGATTTTGATAACATGATGTCTGTTCATCCAAACAGCTATGTCGGTGAGGCAGGCAGATATACGATTTGAGATGGTGGTGTCGTCAGGTGCAAAAGAGAAATGTGAGTTGCTGAGTGTCATCAGCATAGCAGTGGTAAGAGAAACCATGCGCCTGAATGACTGTGCTCGGTGATGTCATGTATAGTGAGAAGAGGAGAGGACCAATTACAGAGCCCTGAGGCACACCAGTGCGTACTGGGTGAGAGTTAGTGATCTCCCCATTTCATGACACTTTGAAGAATCTTCCTGTGAGAAAGGATCGAAACCATTCAAGTGTCGTATCAGAAAAGCCTAATTCAGATAGAGTGGACAGTACAATCTGATGATTTACTGTATCAAAAGCTGCAGAAAGGTCTGGCAGAATGAGGACAGAGGACTGAGATTTAGCTTTGGCTAATAATAAAACACAAGTCACTTAAAGGTTAAAGTACTTTATTATCAATGCTGCCTTATAAACAGAACTTGTACGTGTTACCTCTGTAGCAACAATAAACATTGAATAAACACTAAATCTGAGTAGAAGTAAAAACACAAATATTGCTATGCAAAACTAAAAAGTACAATATGCATCTAGATTAGGATTATTTGGTTTGACCAGTACAATTGCAAATCTGATGACCTGATGAACAGTTTACAGTGACTGCGTGCTGAAAATTTTTTTTGATGGGGATATAGGTTGCCTGGTTGCCTGATATAGGGCTTAACGTGTAAGACGGATTCTTTATACAATATATATTGGATCGCAAGACCAAAACAATAATAATAATAATAGGTAGATTTGTATTTCCTGAAGTAACTAGAAAGAGGGCTTGAAAGACTGTGTCAATGAAGGGGTTAAAATGCTGAGAAGATAAAAGTTGCCATGACGCTCCAGAGCTGTGAACTGTACGAACGGAAATATACAAAAGTATGTGCTGATTACTCATTTGGCAATGCCCCTAATCCTGATTGTGTGTGTGTGTGTGTGTGTGGGTATGTGTGTGTGTGTAAGTGTGAATGTCTCAGGGAAAGCCCCCCTTGTCTTTTCTTAATATCAGTCTGTGTGCAGAAATGCCTATTTCCAAACACCAAACAAATGCTCATAACTTTGAACATAAAATCTTTGTGAAAACCATGTGAAAGAGGTTTTGGTGTAAAATGATTCATTTTGGTGTAAAATGATGCAGATTGAGTAAATAAATGACTGAGTTTTGACGATTCGAAAATACAGAAGAAGTGAAAAAAAAATAAATAACATTGGGGTCTATGGAGTAGTTTCAGTCTCTCATGCCAAACAAACCCTCATAACTCAAAAACTAAAACTTCAACTTCGTTATGAGCTATTCACAGGTTTGAAAGGACTAGAATCCCTACTATTTAAAAGCAAAATGTTGTTTCTAGGTGAAAGTATCAGGATTTAACAGAGAAAAACTGAATTAACTCTTACAGCTGTGATGACGTCACCCACTCTAGGTTCTCCCATAAAAATGAATGGAGTGATATTCAAAGTGTGATAAAAAGTGAACAAAAAATTGTCTGTAAATTTGGATTTTTGTAAACATTTACCCTGGGTCAGAGGCTCTGGAGTTTCATGGCTGTAGCTTGAAAAATGTTAAGGGTAGTTTGAAAATTGGCTCTATTGATTCCTATGGGGATTTTTTTACTTTTAAACTTAAATTTGTTTGAAAAATATAAATGTGTGCAGCACGGTGGCTTAGTGGTTAGCACGTTCGCCTTTCAGGGATTCCCGGTCGAATCCTCATCTGGGTGGAGTTTCCATGTTCTTCCCGTGTCCGTGTGGGTTTCCTCCGGGTTCTCCGGTTTCCTCCCACAGTCCAAAAACATGAATCAAGTTAATTGAGTTCTCCAAATTGCCCCATATAGAGTGTGTATGTGTGCGTGTCTGTGTGAGTAATTGTGTGCCCAGCGATAGATTAGCGCCCTGTCCTGGGTGTATCTGCCCAGCGCCCGAAACTTTCTCCCCAGGATGGGCATGGGGAACCCCCCCGCGACCCTAATATAGGATAAAAGATAATGGATGGAAATATAAATGTCACCAAAAATACATAGCACAGGTTTCATCATCATTACCTGGTGTTCGAACAGAGTCTGCATGTGTTGAATGGTTTGGGCTTGCACAAATTCCATTTGATAATTCCAATAATAATATTGCTATGAGGAATAACAAAATAAGGCTTTTTCAATCCCTCTAATAATTCATTCATTCATTCATTCATTATCTCCCGCTTATCCTCTATTAGGGTCGCGGTGGGGTTCCCCATGCCCATCCAGGGGAGAACGTCTCGGGCGCTGGGCAGATAGACCCAGGACAGGGCGCCAATCCATCGCTGGGAACACACTCACTCACACAGACACACTCTAAATGGGGCAATTTTGAGGATTCAATTAACTTGATCCATGTTTTTTTTTGGACTGTGGGAGGAAACCGGAGAACCCGGAGGAAACCCACGCAGACACGGGGAGAACATGGAAACTCCACCCAGATGGGGATTCGAACCGGGAATCCCTAGCGCTGAGAGGCGAACGTGCTAACCACTATGCCACCGTGCCGCCCCAACAATTATTATTATTATTATTATTATTATTATTATTATTATTATTAAGAAAAAGAAGAAGAAATAATAACATAATTTCTAAAATAGCAGGTGTTATTTATTTATTTTGATAACTTTTTTATCCAGATACTGTTTATATTGCTATTTAATACTATACTTGCGTATAAAAAAGATAAGGCTAAGAAGTTTTTTGTTCTAAGCTTCTAAAAAGAGTAAATCGTGGAAAAAAACAGATGTTTGTGTGTGTGTGTGTGTGTGTGTGTGTGTGTGTGTGTGTGTGTGTGTGTGTGTGTGTGTGTGTGTGTGTGTGTGTGTGTGTGGTGTGGTGAAGGGATAAAACATAAGCAAATCAAAAAATCTCAATTGATAATAATCCATAACTTACTGACTTTAGTTGTTTTTTTTACCTTTTATGTCACTTTTCTATATGTTATTTCTATTAGCTCCCAATGTTTCCAAACACATTGTGTATCCATCATTGGCACCTGTAATTTGTAGCATTGTATCAGAAATTTGATACTTGGTTAACTATGCATGCTAACTCAGCAAAGCTTACATTTCACAGACTTCTCTTTAGAGAAATCCAGAAAGAAGCCATACATAAATTCTCAGTAATCCCATTTTTAAACAAGGCTCTGCTCACCCACTCTCAAGTTTCAGAGGTCTTGACTATCAGTGCAATCTGATTGGTTTGGAACAATTTTTGCTTTTTTATTTTTTGTTCAGATGATTTGAGTCATGTCTGCCATGAAGCTCAGAAAAACAAATGAAGAATTTGGTCTAAAATGTACAGCCAGACTTGATGTATTTAAAAAAAAAAAGTTTTTGGCAGTCAAGGCCATATTAAAGGTTAAAGTATTATATATTATATATTATATTATATATAGTAATATATAAATATTCAAAAATATGCATATTCTAAAAAGATTACCCATCTGTCTAACTTTAGTCTCTTAAGTAAAAAGTAGAGCTAAAAGGCATTGATTTATTGATTCCTGACTTGCACAATGTTCATTAATTCACTTTTACAGATAGGAGGTGCTTCTCTGCCCTGGACTGTGTCTTACTGCTATTTCTATAATTTCACAATGCAAGGTATGATTACTTATCTTTAAATCGGTCAGTGTTAACTGCATTTAGTATTCAACATATCAACCAATATGAAAAAACAAATATGCAAAGTGAAATTTGCTACAACCAGAGTGCTGCATGTTCGTCATACGCATTTTGAAGGTCTGCAGACTCATCAAATGCTGCAATTAATGTAGGGACTAATGAATAAAACATTAATGACTCTCTTAAACACTACTCTAATTAGAACAGGTAATTTGAGAGAGCAGATACTTCAGATGAAATTTGAAATCTTAAGTTAAGGTGGTCATGCTACATCTATCTCATCAGCCAATGATAGTCAGTCCAGAAACAATCATTTATTTTACCCAAAGTTTATGCACCATTAATAAATAGTGATTTTTCTTGTACTGAAGGTACAGCATTTTATTTTGTTACTGTCATTTTTCTGGCATATCGTGGATTACAATACATTTTTTGACTATAAATGTGATCTTTAACGCCAGTATGTTACAAAATTTTTAAGTGCATAAAAACATAAGTATTGAATGCATATTTGCTGGTAAACATCTGGGGTTATTGACATTAAATGGGGTTAATAGGGTTATTGACATTAAATTAATCCACACACAAAGAATTCAAAACAAGTCAGTAAATATTATATGTAATAAAGTAGAATGACACAGGACTGAACAGGACAGGGAGAAAATACTGAACACTATTATTGAAATTTATTTGATTCTTCATTGGTGAAGTTTTCTGAAACTTGCTGAAAATGGTCTTTGGCTTTTAGACAATTCTTATGATTATTATTTAAAGTCTGATGTTAGAATTGCTGGGAGCAGTTGGTTGGTAATGGCTAGAAATATTATGTTCTTTTTACTTCTGGATAATGGACCGATCAGAAGTTTAGAATTATGTATGTCTGTAAACAATATTATTAGTATGTTTTGCAACAATATGGTCTTGAGAGAGCATTTTGCTTTTACTAATCACAAGATGCTTGATTTGTAACATTTTGGTATTGAGAAAACTTTTTCTAGGCCATTACTTGGAACTAAATCAGCTAATATTGATTTCCATTGATAGGTGCAGGATCGCTTTTTAAATATTGACAAGATTTCAGCTGTTTCAATGACTTTTTGCACCTCCTTTTCTAAATGTGTTCATATGTTAAAAGGGTTTTTCCTTGTGCCATTTCACTTTATTACACATAATTTATGGACTTATTTGTGTTGATTTACTTTTATCTTTGTATTACTTTGGTTGTTATCGACATATGGTGACAATTTTATGTTAATGGCTCGATTAGAAATTATTTACTGAGAAATACATTCAATACTTATTTTCCATGTCATATATAAATAAATCACATCTTATTCCTAAAAGGTCTTAAAGTAAAAAAAACAACCTCTACAAACATGTAAAATTACAAACATTGCATTACTGAAAACCCTTATTATTCTCATTACAATTTTCTGGGGGATTTCAAATTTCTTCTGTTGTATCTTGTGACTTCAGACAGAACAGCTTAAACTCTATAAAGCTGTAGTTGCTATCACAAATGGATTTGTTATGGTTATAGAAAAGAACAATATTATGAAATGAAACTTAAATAAGGAGCCAGATGAAGGAGCTAGATTAGGTGGTTTGGGCATCTGGTAAGGATACCTCCTGGGTGCCTCCCTAGGGAAGAAAAGATTTTGCTTTCTAAATGACTTTTTATTTAGTCTTTAGTTATTTTTCTAGCAAATGCAAATACAAGTGCAAACAAATTTCAGGGACAAACACAAATATTGAAAATGGTGATGAGTTTGATGCCGCAATAACAAAAGCAGAGTACCTGTCAATGAATTACGTGAACTAAGGCACAATGGCAACAACTGCATAGTAAATGCATAGAATGAAGCAACTATATATATATATGTTTGCTTGTTTTGTTTTTTTGTGCGGCACAGTGGCTTAGTGGTTAGCACATTCACCTCTCAGCACTAAATATCCAGGTTCAGATCCCAATCTGGGTTTCCATGTTTCCATGTTCTCCCTGTGTCTGGGTTTCCTCCGGGTTCTCCTTAATTTTTTTTTTCTCCTTTCCTCCCACAGTCCAAAAACATGGATTCAAGGTCAATTGAATGCTCTAAATTGCCCCTATAATATGTGTGGTTGTGTTTGTGTGAGTGATTGATTGGAAACCATTGATTGATTAGTGTATCTGCCCATCGCCTGAAACATTCTCTCCTGAATGGGCATGTGAAACCCCCCGCAACCCTAGTAGAAGATTAAGTGGAAGATAATGAATCAATTAATGAATGATTTTGTGCATGAATTATACAGTGAGTATATATATTTTTTTTTAATTTGTGTTTTGAATGTTATAAATTATAATATGACTAATATGGTGCTGGATTTCATTATTCACAACTTTTTTAAATAGTACATTGCTATACCCAGTGAACAGCTATATTAATCTAAGCACAATGCATAATTACTAAGCAATGCAAAGAACACCATTCAAATTTTTGCCATGAGCACAACATTGGTCAGGGTCAGCTTTGCTCTTATCTAAAAAGTAAGCAACCAAATTAGTTTTGAGATAAAGTGTGACAAATATTGGGTTACGTAATTAAAGCAAGGTTACAAGTATGTATAAATAATGTTCAAATTAAGAAAAAGAACCACAAATCCAACAATATGGTGTAAATACCTTCCCGCCGTTTTATTTATTGCATTTTTTGCATTTCTATTTTTCATTCACGTATAGTTACTGATGTTTTTGTATATGTAGGCACTATTGTGCACATGTTTTTATAGTAAATAAATAATCTGAAATTGTATATATTTTTGTAGACTTCTTAAAGCATTTCTGTTTTAGTTTTCCTATCTAAAAACAAAATTAACATGTCTACATTAGACAGTTACCATTTTACAACTAAAAATCTCATTACTTGATGATCACTAAGGGAATTTTTGCCTCCAGCTTTAAATCAAAATTGCAATGTGACTGTTCAAAAGCAGATCTAACAAAATCTAAGTTTTAACTAAATGGCCGCAAAGAAACACAAAACCTCATGCATAAAGGAAAGTAATGCCGTTAAAGCTATAAATGGGGACAACTCCATATTAAAACACTGGATTTAAAGTAACGGTATGATTAGAAGTTCACATACTTTTGTCAGTTAGTCTAAACAAGTATTAAGCTCCTTGCTCATTCATTAATGTATTGCATTTTAAACTATAAGCTATTATAAATATGCCATGAATATCCAAACATGCATGCCTCTGCAAAGTTAGCAATCACAGTGATTAGAGCTAATTTCTGAAAAGCATATCATCTTTGTCTGGAATGCAAACCAGGAGCCAGAGCTGGTTATTTTAGCGATGTGCTCGGTATTTTAGAAGTAATCTCCTAGCATATAGAAGAGGAGACTCTGTAGATGCATCTGAATGGAGGATTTGGCAAAGGAATGCTTTCATTGTCAAAAATTAGGAGAAGTTTTGATGTTGTGCATGAAGCTGAATGCAGTGGTGATTTAGAACATTGGGCAGATGCCCAGGAGATGGAGTACAAACAAAGCAATTTAACATTTTTTTTAGCTACAAAAACATAGTTTTGACTAAATGAACAAGGTAGGTCACAAAATTACAAAATTCAGATAACAGACATTTAATGTGTTAAATAAGAAAAGTAACAAATTAGAAAAAAGGGAAATTAAGGACATAATCAAAATAAATTGCAATTTATTTTCGATAATTGATTTTTTGTATATATTAAGCAAGCAATTTAAGCTTTTTAAAAACAGCATATCTAATTTTTTGCAGAAACAACAGTTGTTTAATTGTAATGTTATAGATAATAGATTCAGTTACATTTAAACTTAGAGTAGTAACTGCATGCTCTATCACTTGTTTAGTGTTTATTGAATGATCAAAAAAGTTATGTTCAGTTTATACTGCTGCAGCAGGGTCAGATAAACATTAATAGTCTAGTATGGAAGCCTTATAAAGACCTGGATTGATAAATCAGTGCAATAAAGATAGGCAGGTGCAAAACATAGTCAATAATTAAGTATTATGAGTATGCTTCAATAATTTGATTGTGAAGAAATAAAAAAATTTTAACCGGCGTGAAAAAAAAAAGATGTCTTTGTGTATAGAGATATTCACAAAAGTACTGCATACTTCACTGCTGCTCTACTCTAGCATAGAATGTAATTGCAACCCACGAAGGTGAATAGACTGTTGGCATTGCCCAAAAGAACGAGTCTGGTAATTCAATATCGACAGAACAGGTTCAAAAAGACGAATAAAGACTAAAAAATTAGGCTGCTGATATACAACAGGTACACTAAATAAGATAATGCCTTTGTCAGGGTAAATACAATTACAAAAACACTTTGAAAAATGTTTAAAGCAGAGAACAAGCCACCTTCTCGAAGGATGTAACCGCTGCTAAAACCTTGTTCTTCCAGTCCAAGGTAACATGCATCTCAGATGCCTGCACCTTATTCAGTACCTTTAACTCACTACTTACTCCTCCCTCTTCCCCTCCTAACACTTCTCTGTCAGCTGATGTCTTTGCAACTTTTTTTACAGAAAAGATTGAGGGCATCAGCAAACTCTTTCTTACTCACCATCCTCACAACAATGCATCTCACACATCCAGCCATCCAACCATCTCCTCCTTCTCCCCTGTCACATAATCTGACGTCTGCAAAATTCTCCTTGCCAGTAACCCAACCACTTGCCCTCTTGATTCCATCCCATCCCACCTTCTTCAATCCATCGCCTCCTCCATCATACCAGCTCTGACACACATCGTAAACTCCTCCCTCACGTCTGGGACTTTTCCAAATTGCTTCAAACAAGCCATAGTCAAACCCCTACTCAAAAAACCTTCGCTCAACCCAAATTTGGTCGAGAGCTACAGACCTGTTTCTCTCTTACCTTTCCTGTCTAAAACACTTGAACGGGTGGTATCCACACAGGTCTCCACATTGCTTAATCAGAACAATCTCCTTGATCCCAATCAGTCCGGTTTTGGATGTGGTCACTCCACGGAGACAGCATTGCTCTCTGTGATTGACTCACTTAAAACTGCCAAAGCCAAATCTCAATCCTCGGTCCTCATTTTGTTAGACCTTTCCGCAGCTTTTGATACAGTAAATCATCTGATTCTACTGTCAACTCTAGCTGAATTAGGCTTTTCTGATACGACACTTGAATGGTTTCAATCCTACCTCACAGGAAGGACCTTCAAGGTGTCATGGAATGGGGAGCTCTCTAACTCTCACCAAGTACGCACTGGTGTGCCTCAGGGCTCTGTACTTGGTCCTCTCCTCTTGTCACTTTACATGACATCACTGAGCACGGTCATCCAGGCGCATGGTTTCTCTTACCACTGCTATGCTGATGACACTCAGCTTCATCTGTCTTTTGCCCCTGACGACACCACCATCTAAAATCAGGTATCTGCCTGCCTCATATCTGTTTGGATGAAGGCCCGTCATCTCAAATTAAACTTAGGAAAAACAGAGCTTCTCATTATCCCAGCTAAACCCTCAATTCATCACGACCTGACCTTCCAAATTGATGGCTCCACAATCTCCCCAACCGATTCGGTCCGGAACCTTGGCTTCACAATAGACTCCCACCTTAAACTCTCTGATCATGTTATCAAAACTGCCCATTCCTGTAGATTCCTCCTTTACAACATAAGGAAGATCAGACCCTTTTTAACTGAACATGCTACCCAACTGCTTGTTCAAGCCCTAGTTCTATCCCGGCTCGATTATTGTAATGCGCTACTTGCCGGTATCCCAGCTTCCACAATCCGACCTCTTCAACTAATTCAAAACTCTGCAGCCCGACTTGTGTTTAACCAGCCCAAGCAAACTCATGTCACTCCTTTACTCACTTCCCTCCATTGGCTTCCTGTAGCTGCTCGCATTCAGTTCAAGTCACTGACTCTAGCATACAGAACCATTTCCGGATCTTCCCCCTCCTACCTTCACCCCATCTTTCCTAAATACACTCCGACCCGCTCTCTTTCCTCCAGCGATGATTGCCGCCTGACGATTCCACCTCACCGAGTAGGTAAGTCGCACTCCGTGGCGTCCACCACTGCAAAATGTTGGAATGCCCTTCCCAAATCTGTCCGTAAGGCAGAATCACTGAACAGTTTTAAAACTGGCGTGTGCCGCGGCATCGAATAACATTCAGCTTTAATGAATTTACAGTATAGTTGGTTTTCTTCATAGCTTCTGACTTGTGGTGTTCTCATTTGTAAGTCGCTTTGGATAAAAGCGTCTGCTAAATGACCAAATGTAATGTAAATGTAGAACAAGTGCCATACCAGGTATGTTCCTAACATTAAGTTCCTAACATTAAGTGACTAGAAAACTATTTCATTTTACTCAACTTCATTAAAAAAAGAGCAGGACTTTCTCTCAGATACTGCTAATAGGCAGGCCCATGCCTGCTGACAAATTGAATGGCAATTCTTGCACTGTTTGAAAGACCTGCCTATGTCTACTACTGATTAAACATTGCCAAAATTGGTGCTTAAATTGTGATATTTTAAGGACGAGTGACCTTAATTAATCATTCAATTGCGTCACCCCCATGACACTGTAGAGTTTTGGCTTAACTTTGTTTTGGCTGAACACAGATCTCTGGACATGTCTGGATAGGTCGTTGGATTTTAAAAGTGTTAATGGGAGACTCTACAAACCTTGCACATGAATATAGTATGTTTTGTTTTATGTCCTTCCACTAAAAGTGCCTGTGCAGAAACTCCCAAATTTGTGCTACCCTTGGGTAGCAGTGGAGGGCACAAACTGCTTTCCTATTGGACCACTATCATATTCAGTTTTTTGTTGTAGGATTTTTAATTGTTTGTGTTGAATGCACAAGGAGAACATATTTCGAATACAATATGAACTGGTTAGCTGCTTCAAGTCAGTCAGTTCAAGTTTGTCTCCCCATCTCAAAATCTTAATTAACCACCAGAGGTTTCTATTCCCCAATGTAGGTTGCACTCCAATGAAAAGAGCAAATGGGAGACAAGTATAAAGGGTTCATTTTCTTATTAGAGGCCCGACTCTGCAAAAGTACTGCTACCTCTCCAAA
>JAFMOD010000248.1:6320-18259 GCA_019802435.1 Corydoras maculifer
CTGGCCGCTCAAGGAGGATGAGTCCCCCACTGAGTCTTGGTCCTCCCAAGGTTTCTTCCTTGAATAACAACATAAAAGGGAGTTTTTTCTTGCCACTGTCGCTTCGGCTTGCTCTTTGGGGGTTTAAAGGCTTTTCATTCTGTAAAGCTGCTTTGTGACAATGTACTGTTGTAAAAAGCGCTATATAAATAAATAACTTGAACTTGAACTTGAACTTAACGCGTCTTACTACGCATCAGAAGATTCAAGGTTAGACTCTTCGCTTGCTCGTTCGGCTTTAGTTATATTTAGATGAATTTAAATGGTTCTAATGTGGAAACTTGAGCAAATCCTTTAAGCCTAAAAAACGACTGAGCGACTGCTACTCAAGCACCTTAGACATCAGATCCACTGTTTGGGTTAATAGGGCCAGTGGTGCAATGGATAACGTTTCTGACTACGGCTCAGAAGATTTAAAGTTTGACTCTTGGCTGACTCGTTTAGCTTTAATAATATTTTGATGAATTGAAGTGTTTCTAAAGTAGAACAAATGTTAATAAAGTGGAAAATTGAGTGAATCATCAAACCCTTCATTTCGCAAGTGATGCTCCCCTGGATAACGCGTCTGACTACGGATCAGAAGATTCAAGGTTAGACTCTTCTAGCAAATCATCTAACCCTTCATTTCGCTAGTGATGCTCCCCTGGATAACGCGTCTGACTATGGATCAGAAGATTCAAGGTTAGACTCATCGCTTGCTCGTTCATTTCTAATGTGGAAACTTGAGCAAAGCCTTTTAAGCCTAAAAAACGGCTGTGCGACTGCTACTCAAGCACCTTTGACATCAGATCCACGGTTTTGTTAATAGGGACATTGGTGCAATGGATAACGCTTCGGACTACGTATTCGAAG
This sequence comes from Corydoras maculifer, assembly GCA_019802435.1. Classification (NCBI taxonomy): domain Eukaryota; kingdom Metazoa; phylum Chordata; class Actinopteri; order Siluriformes; family Callichthyidae; genus Corydoras; species Corydoras maculifer. The sequence continues at coordinate 7,212 of JAFMOD010000248.1, forward strand.
TTCGACTCTTGGCTGGCTCGTTAAGCTTTAACAAATTTTGATCAATTGAAGTGTTTCTAAAGTAGAACAAATGTTAATAAAGTGGAAAATGAGCAAATCATCTAACCCTTCATTTCGCAAGTGATGCTCCCCTGGATAACGAGTCTGACTACGGATCAGAAGATTCAAGGTTAGACTCTTCGCTTGCTCGTTCATTTCTAATGTGGAAACTTGAGCAAAGCCTTTAAGCTTAAAAAACGGCTGAGCGACTGCTACTCAAGAACCTTAGACATCAGATCCACTGTTTGTGTTAATAGGGCCAGTGGTGCAATGGATAACGTTTCTGACTACGGATCAGCAGATTTAAAGATCGACTCTTGGCTGACCCGTTTAGCTTTAATAATATTTTGATCAATTGAAGTGTTTCTAAAGTAGAACAAATGTTAATAAAGTGCAAAAATTGAGCGAATCATCTAACCCTTCATTTCGCAAGTTACGCTCTCCTGGATAACGCGTCTGACTACGGATCAGAAGATTTAAGGTTAGACTCTTCGCTTGCTCGTTCGGCTTTAATTATATTTAGATGAATTTAAATGGTTCTAATGTTGAAACCTGAGCAAAGCATTTAAGCCTTAAAAAGGGCGGAGCGAGAGCTACTCAAGCACCTTAGACATCAGATCCACGGTTTTGTTAATAGAGACAGTGGTGCAATGGCTAAAGCTTCTGACTACGGAATTAATTAATTAATTAATTAATTGAGTGGAAACTTGAGCAAATCAACTAACCCTTCATTTCTTCAGTGATGCTGAACAACCCTGAGTCAATTATAAGTCGCTATGTATAAAATCGCTTGCTAAACACCCAAATGTAATGCAAATATGTTTCGTGTGTAGATATATGCAATACATTCGTTCGCTCTGCCACTATCAACGTAACTAAAACTGCCATTCTTTTTGTTTCTCGACATATTTACACAAACACACACGCAAGGTCTGTCATTTAATGCACACGTCTATGCCCTGGTGTGTTACGATTTCACAAGACAGAAATGAGTGAATTAAAACAAAATGATACTTTCTGCTTTTAATTATTGTACATTGGCTAAAATAAGAAGTGAGGAGTCTTGTCACATACATGTGAAATTTGTACCAAACATAGCATTGGGACGAGTTACATCCAGTCATTTAGCAGAAGCTTTTATCCAAAGCCACTTACAAATCTTATCAAAAACCTAAAACCTGAATGGAAACTATTTTCACGTAGAAAATTAAGGCAGTTCGTTATGAAATACAGTAGTGCAAACATCTGTACTCGTTTACAGCGTTGTAAAATGCTGTTAAAGCATTTAATGAGATTCAATGAGAAACGGTTCAATGTATCTGACCTAACATCTATGCGTGTCTGGTAAACGCTATGTCGCGGGTCAGTTAAGCAATGGATAGCGCCTCAATAAATGTAATGGTTTATTCTGTAGATGGTTTTAATAATTCAATGCTATTGCCTTGGCGTGGCACATCATGACGGCGTTCGAACGACTGCTAACAGATACATTGTTGTGGGTAATCTGGACAGTGGCGCAATGGATACCCCATTTGAAAAGTGGAAAGTTGAGCAAGGTCTTTAACCTTTTATTTCTCCAGGGATGCTGACCAACCCCAGGTGAATTATTAGTCGCTTTGGATGAAATTTGCTTGCTAAACACCCAAATGTAATGCAAGTATGTTTTGTGTGTGGATATATACAATGCATTCATTCGCTCTGGGTAGATCAAGGTAACTAAAACTGCCTTTCTTATTGTTTACATTAAAAGTTACAAAAACATTAACAATAACTGACAATAACACTGTGTAATAACTATTTAATAATTATATCATTACATATTCAATACATTTTTGCTGGGCAAGCTGTATATTTTGCATGCTCTGTTGCTGTTTTTCTATTGTCTCCCCCCTGTATTATAAGTCAACTACTCTAATCTACACTAATTGTAGGTATATTTTGTGGTTTCCTCTTGTTGATTTTTAAACTGTGTCTAATATATCATTCACATATTCAGGTAGATTAAACTGCCATTCAAATTGTTTTGCTACATATTTACACACGCACACACACACACACACACACACACACACACACACACACACACACACACACACACACACATATATATATACATGGTTATGACCTAGGGCATGTTCGCCTCTCAGCGCTAGCGCTTCCCGGTCGTATCCCCATCTGGGTGAAGTTTCCATGTTCTCCTCGTGTCCACGTGGGTTTCCTCCAGGTTCTCCAGTTTCCTCCCACAGTCCAAAAACCTGGATCAATTCAACTGAGTTCTCCAAATTGCCCCATATAGAGTGTGTGTGTGAGAGAGAGTGAGTGAGTGTGTGTGTGCCCAGTGATAGATTGGTGCCCTATCCTGGGTGTATCTGCCAAATGCCCGAAATGTTCTCCCCTCGATGGGCATGGGGACCCAAATATAGGATAAAGTGGAAGATAATGGATGGATGGATGGATGATTTTGACCTGTAAACATTACAATCATAAATTTGTATAATAATTATATGACTAATATGCATACAAAATATGTACAAAACTTGGATTGAAATCTGCAAAGTATGTGGATACCTTTATCCATCATAAATTTAAAGCAGTTTGTTACGAAATACAGGCGTGAAAATAATATGTAGTATTTTACAACAAAATGCTCCAAAAGGCCCGTGATTTTATTTGATTTAACATCTGTACATATTTGATTGCTGTTCGGTCAATGGAGCAATGGCTAACGTGGTTGAGTACGAATCAACAGATTCTATTTTGGACTCCTGGCTGTCTCCTTTAGACTGTCCCCTAATTTAGTTAAATTGAAATGTTATTTCTCTGACGTTCGAAATTGCATTTTAGTTGTGTTTAGTTAGGATATAATACTGTATAATATCGGCGATTATTTTATATATTTTTTATAGCTGCTACAATGAGATGTTTTATTCTGTCTGTGCAGGTATATTAAGACAATACATGTTATTTCCCTGGGGCGAGTGTTGTTTGAAGTAATGCCAGTAGATGGCAGTTAACGCTGGTTTTACCCACATGTATCAGTCATATGAACGTAGAAGAGGAGTGATTGACGTTTGTTCTAATAGTACCTCTGTTACTCTGTCTGCTATTTTGTCATTTGTTCCGAAAGCAGAAAAATAAGTAAGTAAGTGGTTTATTTACTACTGTAGTGCTGTTCGCTGACTGTAATGTCTTATTGAGAAGTCTTTGTTTTTTGTAGTTAATAATTCAGTTTCGCGGTTAGTTTAGCAAACAGATTGTGAGCAACAACGGAAGTACGTCGCTTGAGCTGTATAACATTAGGTTTGACCTTTAGAATGGACCAAAGCAAAGTTTATGATTGTATAATCAGGTATCAATAATTTTTTTTTTTAAATATTAATAATTTGCATTATTGGTCTATTTTAAAATGACATTTTAAAAATGCAATTATAATATTAAAGCAATAAGGCACGATAGGGTGTGCATTACAGTTAATTCACAGGAAAGCGGTGTTATTAGAGACAAGGCGTAGCGGATTGATTTGTGGAATTAGTTGTCTTGAACTAGATTTTTAAGTAAAAGGTGAAGATGTGAAATAATTTCTTATCCCACAAGGTGATATTTGCATTATAACAGCAGCACGAAAGGCAGTGAAACAAAGCTTCATAAACATATTTACAAGATAGACGCAGAGAGAGAATATAAGAATATAAGAATATATATATATATATATATATATATATATATATATATATATATATATATATATATATTAGTATGTTTTCTAACATACAAAAAAAAGTAACAGCATGGATTAGTAAAGAACTCTTGAGCCTGGGATGTTTTGAGCAACCTAACTCTTTAAGTTTTAACTTTAACTTTCTTCTGTGAGGAATTTAGCACTTTCAAATTTAATAGAACACACAGTCATAAAGATGAGCTTTGGGATTTTGTAAGTGTTTTAAGGGGAATTTACTGACCAGTGGCAGGATGCTTTAGTGTTAGATGGGGAAAGCACTAAAATAATGTCTGTGGTGAAAAAACAATATCTAATGGCTCACAACATTAAATCGAAGATACAATACAGTATGATGTCATAAATCATTGTACATTGTTTATAGTTGCTAAAGAGGTATTTCATTCCACAAGCAGTCAGATAGTAAATGGGATCAGGAATGCCTATATGTATATATAAGTAATGTTATATGTATATTTGTACATAGTATATTAATGTTTTTGTTAGCTTAGTGGTTAGGGGCATAGAGCTATAAATCTAAAAGTTGTTGCTTTAAGTTCCAGGTTCAATACAGTTACTAATGTGGGTCCTTGAGCAATCGTCATTTCTTCAGGGATGCTGTATGACCAACCCTGGGTGTTGCTTTGATTAATATTGTCTGCAAGATGTCGAAAATATTCAAGACTAAGCTCTATTTAACTGGGAGAAATATATATTGCGCTTTGTATATTTTCTAATATACAAAAAGTAACATAATAAATGAGTTTAAAGTTGTTAAGAATGAATAAGAGAACTTTTGAGTCTGGAATATTTTGAGCAACCTAACTTTTTAAGAAAATGTCTTCCCTGAGAAAATTAGCACTTTAAAATTTTATAGAACATGCAGTCTGTTACATGAAATATGTTATATAAGATATGTTACATGCGTCCTGATTGACACATGGCTTTGGAATTTTGCAGGTGGTTTAAGGGAAATTTGAATCAAGGTTAAATGACTGACTTGTGGCAGGATGCTATGGACCATGCTGTGGCTGTGGCCAGAGAAGCTGGAAAGGTTTGTGTAAAAGTTTTTGGGCAAAATTTAATAAGGTTTGCCTTAACTATTGATTACCTAACACATATAAAAATTTATAGACATTTTATAATACTTTTATAAGCAAATGATTAGTGGAATCTGCAGCAATGAAGAGACTGAGACATTGGCCTCTAATCAGCTCTTTTCTTTTACAGCTGGTTAGGAATGCTGTGCAGACAGATATGAAGGTTATGTGCAAAAGCTCCTCTGTGGATCTCGTAACCAAAACTGATCAAATAATGGAGCAGCTCATTATCAGCTCAGTAAAGGACAAGTTCCCCAAACATAGGTATAGAACCAAAGTAATTAATACACTAATGATTGATTGATTTTGATTTCACTTAAGCAGAATAATTTATTTTAATGATTTGTATTTCATCCGCCATTTAGTTTTATAGGTGAGGAATCTGTGGCTGCTGGACAGCCCTGCATTCTCTCCGACAACCCCACCTGGATTGTTGACCCAGTGGATGGCACCACCAACTTTGTGCACAGGTACTTATATTGTTCCTTGTCAAGGTAAGTTCAAGTTATTTATTTATTTATATAGCGCTTTTTACAACAGTACATTGTCACAAAGCAGCCTTACAGAATGAAAAGCCTTTAAACCCCCAAAGAGCAAGCCGAAGCGACAGTGGCAAGAAAAAACTCCCTTTTATGTTGTTATTCAAGGAAGAAACCATGGGAGGACCAAGACTCAGTGGGGGACTCATCCTCCCCGAGCGGCCAGGCATCAACAACAATGTAGGACAGCTATGTACAGATATTAAACAAATGGAAAAACTAAAAACTTGAAAATTATATGTGAGTCCATTAAGGGTGTCCTGCGGGACCACCAGTCCAATTGATATTCAGGTTCCATCCAGTTTTCGTCAGCAGAGCCATGGATGAAGATTGTCAGTATATTGTCAGAGCATTTCATTATTTAAAATTCATTGTCTGTTATCATTACACTGTTAGAAATAACTAACTCATAACTTCAGATTCTTGGTTTTAAGACAAAAAAAGCCCACTTAAAAGAAGTAGTTTATATTTCAAGGTATATTTAGTAAACTTGTTCTTCTACTGTGTCTTTAGTTTGGTAGTAAAATCATAACTATCATAGTCAATTGCTAGGGCAGTAGTGAAATCTTTCTATTATTATGGTAGATGGATGGTACTATTTTACTGTTGTAAATTAGTAAACTACTACATTAGAAAAATCTAAATGTAAATAGTGAATTTATGATTATTTATATATAATTTTTTTGTGTTTACCCAATGGTTATAGAACATCTGTAATAAACTCATAAAATTACCATTATTATAGGAAAATTTGTGGTATGTAGTGGATTCTGCAACAGTAGTTTAAAATTCATTTTTATCTTTGTGTACGCAGTTACCCATTTGTTGCTGTATCTATTGGCTTTGCTGTTAATAAGAAGGTAAGGTGTTTTAAGCTGCTTGTATCAGTTTAGGATATTCTTTTTTAATTTACTTTTAACAGTGTGTTTGTCTCGGCAGTTGGAGTTCGGGGTGGTGTATAGTTGCATAGAGGATAAAATGTACACTGCACGTAGAGGAAAGGGGGCCTTTTGTAACGGAAAACCCCTGCAAGTATCAGAGCAGAAAGGTTTGGCTCAATTAAAGGGAATAAAATATTACTTTTTGTGTGCAAGTTAATTAACATTTTAGCGAAATCTACTTTCAGAGATCAATCAGTCAATTATTGCCACCGAGTTTGGCTCTAGCAGAGACCCTGAGGTGGTGGAGAAGATCTTCTCCAACATGAGGAGAATCCTTTGTCTGCCAGTGCATGGGTACACTAATGAATTCATTTATTTTCTAATGCAGAAATCCTAATCTTGATCTATTGGTTTGCTTATTCTTGCACTGAAGATCAGTGCATTACAGGGCAAATATAAAAACACATGTACATGCAATTTTGTATTACTAATTTATTCACTGATGTGTTTTTGGACTGTAACCGGAAACTGAGGTTCCTATGTAGATATGAAAATTTTACACAGAACTCCAACCTTGTTCACCTTACTTCGGAACTGTTTCCCACATATTAAGAGCATATTGTTTCTAATATGGCAGCACGGTGGCTTAGTGGTTAGCACGTTCGCCTCTCAGCGCTAGGGATTCCCGGTTCGAATCCCTATCTGGGTGGAGTTTCCATGTTCTCCCCGTGTCTGCGTGGGTTTCCTCCGGGTTCTCCGGTTTCCTCCCACAGTCCAAAAACATGGATGAAGTCAATTGAATTCTCAAAATTGCCCCATATAGAGTGTTTCTGTGTGAGTGAGCGTGTGCCCAGTGATGGATTGGCGCCCTGTCCTGGGTGTATCTGCCCAGTGCCCGAAGCGTTCTCCCCTGAATGGGCATGGGGAACCCCACTGCAACCCTAATAGAGGATAAAGCGGGAGATAATGAATAAATGAATGTTTCTAATATTTGATATTTTAATTTTCAACTTTGTTGCAACAGATTAGGAAAGACCCGTTCTTACAAAATCCATATAATGGCCTGGACAACAAACTTGTCCAGGCCATTATATGGATTTTGTAAGAACGTGTGCACTCATGTTCTTTTTCAATCATTATTAAAAATGTTAATAAATGAAATATTGTTGAAATGTAAGTTGTTTATGGACAAACAGTAATTTATTTTATTTCAGTATATATTTTGAATATGGATTAAATCTGCTTCCTTTCTCTCTCCATAAGGATTCGTGGTGTGGGTTCAGCTGCGTTGAACATGTGCTTGGTGGCTGCAGGGTGTGTGGAAGCATATTATGAGATTGGGATTCATTGTTGGGACATAGCAGCGGCTGTAGTCATTGTGGAAGAGGCAGGAGGAGTTCTGCTGGATGTGGAAGGTATGATAATTATTATTGCACATTTGTGTACACAGACTGAAGCCTAGTCTGCACTGTTTTGTCAATAATAATAAAAAAATAAAAGTTTCTATATAAAACAGTTTTCCAGCACTGAGAAATAACAGAAATCCCACCACTACAGCTACCAGTACTGCTGCTCCATCTTAAAATCATCTTAGCATGCACAACCTCAATAATAACATTCATTGTCCTTGTGTAATAAACTTTTTATAAAAGTATTATAAAAAATTATATTTTAGGATCAATCCAAATGTTAGAAAATTTTCATTGAAAGCTTCATGTGTTTTCACATGCTGTGCTTGTAAAAAGCTACATAAAAAATCAAATGATTATTTATATTAAGGCTTTAAATTCTATTCCTGGTGTCTTCCTATAGTGTACTAATATTTATTATTTATTATTATGATTAATGTATGTAAAACCTATAATTAAGGGCTTATGGGTTTAAGACCACTATCCATCCATTATCTTCCGCTTTATCCTATATTAGGGTCGCAGTGGGGTTCCCCATGCCCATCCAGGGGAGAACGTCTCGGGCGCTGGGCAGATACACCTGGAACAGTGCGCCAATCAATCGCTGGGCACACACCCATTTACAAAAACACACTCTATACGGGGCATTTTGCAGAATTCAAATGACTTGATTCGTGTTTTTGGACTGTGGGAGGAAATCGGAGAACCCGGAGGAAACCCACGCGGACACGGGGAGAACATGAAAACTCCAGACAGACTGGGATTCAAACCGGGAACCGGCTGAGAGACGAACGTGCTAACTACTAAGCCACCATGCCGCCCCTGTCAGGTTTATAAATGTGTTTAATATAAATACCAACAACTTTATATGGTACACCTCTTTCTACCTTTAATGAGTTATCTTATGGTTTAGAAGCACCCCCAGGACCCACAAAGTGTTAGTTTTATTTGGGGGATGATTCTTAGCACTGCAGCAACAGTGACAATGTGTTGGTGGTGTTATTGTCTGTTAGACTAGTATGAGTAGATTTAATGCAGTAGTATTTCTGTAATTTTAGAATTGCTCTGTACTGAGTGCAGGACAACTGAACTGATCAAAAAAATGGACCTTTGTTACATGTCAGGCAAATCACATACATTTTGTAAAATGAAATCAACCATGTGTCAATTGTGCAGGTGGACAATTAGATTTGATGGCAAGAACAGTTGTTGCTGCTAATAACCAAGTGATCGCAGAAAGAGTCGTCAACGAGGTGGAAACCTATCCTGCTTTAAGGGATGATGCTCCTCGATAGACTAAGGACTAAAAATGCAAGTTTATCTTAATTAAGCTATATTTTCGTGGCTTGTTTTTTTTTTACTTTAAAACTGACCTAAATTTCCAAGCAATGTAGAATATTAGGAGATTATATATTGTTATTGATGATAATATCATGAGATTATATTTTGTTTTTAGCTCAGGATTTTTATGGGGCTTTTACCTTATATCATGTTTTAAAGAAATGTTGCCCTGTTTATACTTACCACTTGTCAACCAATAATTTCTGTTTTAATTCCCCATCAATAACACGAGTATATCTTGCTGAAACCATTTCTCTCACTGAACAATCTAAGGCGGTTCAGGAGCATTAAAACGACAACAGTAAAACTGTTTTGCTGCTAACATATAACCAAAAAAGTTATGTAGAGTTTTATTTATAAATGGGTAAGATAGTTAAATTTGCAAAAAAAAATCATGAATGACCACAATCTGATATGTTGCACAACTCTGATACACTTAATGCAGTTTATAAAAACACATTAACATTGTGTATGATTGAGCTTTACTGTTTGTAATGTGAGGATTAATGGCCAGTAATTCATTTGTGATGAAAGGAATGAGATGCATTGTCAAATCAGAAAATATCTTTTGAAAGATACAGAAGCTGACATGAACTATAGTGACAAAAGTCCTTGGATATTACACCTACAGAAACTATCACATTTTAAATTGTTCCCACCATTTGCAGCTGTAAAAGCTTCCACTATTCTATAAAGGCTTTTTTTAAGATCCAACAGTCCAACAGACATGCTTCAAATTACTGTCTTGCCCATTCACCCAGGATTATTTTGTGCCTAAAGTGTTTTAAAAATGATCAGACTAAAGTCAGAGCTTGTCAAGTTTAACAGACAGCTAGAAAAATTACAAAACAATGTGATGTAAAAGCTGTTTCTTTACATAGGAAAGTTTACCTTATGAATTTTGTATTTATTCTTAGGTTTTGCTCTGGATAATAATGATAAAAAGCATTTGAACAATTGCCATTGTAGTTGTTCTTTGCCCTTTTGTAAAAACACCAATATAAGTGTCCTATGGATCCTAGAGACACAACAAAGCCAAATAAGTTTACTCCGAACTAATACAATTCCTAGCATAGATGCCTAGATGGCTCAGAATAGCTTCAATGCTCCTCTATTAGAGTTTACTACTTAAATTTTGAAGATGATTTTTTTTTATTCTGTAATGCTTTAACAGCCATCAACATTTATGATATTTAAAAAGCCCTTCAGAATTTATGTAGACCCAAATTACTACTAAATATTTAATAATTACTTTGAAAATACTTGGGAAGACTAATTATGGTACAATGGTGCCCCTTTTCCACATTCCATTAAACATTTCTTATAAACAATTATTATAGTCAGACATTACTATTAATCACTTAAGGACCACAGTAGTACCAGGTGATCTGTGGTACATGTTAATATTTTTTTTTGCTTTTATTTTGTTTAACTCCTCACAGTGTGAGGGGTAAACTGCTTAAAACTCACAATGTGAAATTTACTTTATTCAGTGTAACTTACCATGGTCATGTAGAAAAAGCAGCTTTGCGTTACAGGTCATATTAACTGTCATGTTCTATGATTTGACCAGAACTCAATAGATTAGGATTATGAGTGCATGTATACTATTTCATATAAATTATTTAGGTAAATTCAAGGTTTACTAACTTTTAACTAGCAGCTTATTTCCCCTGTCAAACATACATAGCATATACCATTCTCATGTTAAACACCTTATAATTCTTGAAACGGAAGCCGATCTACAATTTAAATATTGAAGCAGTATTTTTTATCAGATTTATATGTGTGTGTGTATATATATACAGTGGGTTGCAAAAGTATTCATACCCCTTGAACTTTGCCATATTTTGTCACATTACAACCACAAACATAAATATATTTCACTGGAATTTAATGTGAAAGACCAACACAAAGTGGTATACAATTGTGAAGTGGAATGAAAGTTATACATGAATCAACAATTTTTTTACAAATAAAAAACTGAAAAGTGCGATGTGCAAAATTATTCAGCCCCCTTTTCC
>JAFMOD010000248.1:23890-51646 GCA_019802435.1 Corydoras maculifer
TTGAGGTTTAAGGGCACTTCAGCCATAGTATTTTGCCTTTCAAGGAACATTTCTGGTTCTTTAATCAAAAGCCTATGACTGCCCTATGAGCGCGACTAAATTTATTCATAAGTAGAAATTTGAGTAAAGGGAAACATTGTTACATAAGCATTAAGGATATTTGTTAGACTGTTTATAAATCATTCTGCTGCAGCAAAGTTGCATGTCTTCCTCTCCCAACGCCATCCAAATAGACCACAACTGCCAAGTACGTTTCTGGTCACACATTCAGTGCCTCAATACTACTTATACACCAAGCCAACCCCAGAAGCAACAATATTTGAAGTGAATTTAGAACTTTTCTTATTACCTAGTTATGCAGATCACCCCCATCTGTTACTTTAATCAAATAGGTTTCTTTAGCCTTAATAATGAAAATCTCATTTCATAAACATAAATAACAGTTCAATTAGAGGCAACTTGCTTACCTTTCACACATATCAAAGATGAANGGGCTGAATAATTTTGCACATCGCACTTTTCAGTTTTTTATTTGTAAAAAAATTGTTGATTCATGTATAACTTTCATTCCACTTCACAATTGTATACCACTTTGTGTTGGTCTTTCACATTAAATTCCAGTGAAATATATTTATGTTTGTGGTTGTAATGTGACAAAATATGGAAAAGTTCAAGGGGTATGAATACTTTTGCAACCCACTGTATATATTACAAAAGCATAATATAATGAAATCATCCCTTCCACCTTAACCTTTAGTTCTCATTCCGGCTGCAAGCACTAAAGCACTACAAAACTGTTGCCTTTTTAAAATAGTCTTACTTTTTTTCCTTAATTAATTCATAGCTTTCAGCATGTACCAGAATTTTGCCTGCAGATATTAGGGGTTCAAAAACAGATTTCTTTTTGGCAATGCCATACTCAAAATTTTGGCTAAAAATGGGTGCTTGATACAAGGGTTTAATTATGCATCTCTAAAGGGGCCAAAAGTTTCTAGGGACTGACAATAGCTTTGTTTGTTTTTCATTTGTTTTTATTACTGGTAACAGGCTTGTTTATTTATTACACATCGTTTGTAGTTGAGAAATAAAACTGTTATTAATGTTGCACTATTTAATCCATCAGTTCCCCACTTATAGATAGCTCACAGATGAAAGTTTGATGTCAACATTGAGATATATACTGTTGGTTGGAAACAACAAAAAAAAACAAGTAGGTAGGTTTGGTAAACAAAAACAAAAGCAGCCCCTCATACTGTACATACTGTTTATACTATTGTCCACAAGGTGGTGCTCTCTTCCATCAGTCAGTAACCAGTCAAGGCTATTTACACTGAAATCCTCTCCACTCAAAAGATACTTGAGACTGGTGGAATGAGAGGACAGTGAAGCGGCGATTTACTCCTGTGATTCCTTTCCAATCATCCTGTAAACCTCAGTGGGTCCATCAGCATGGGTAATGGTGGTGGTGAGCTGCAGGTCTTCTCCGCTGTTCCCACCCTGATCTCCTGATTCCCAGAACATAAGTGGATATGTTATTATATGTTACATTTTACATCTTTTTGCCTCTGCCTTTGGCAGACATAAACTAGTTTATAAAAGTTGTTTTTTTAATTTTTAATTATTGATATTAGGTATGTGTGTAGCATACATAATACTTGTAGTTAAATACATGTTAAATTAAGTGTACAAATGTTTATTATGATAAATAAAACTTATCATAAGATCCTCGTAAAACATAATTTATTACTGCATTCTTAAAATGAGAAATAACATTTTCTATGAAAGCTAGCTTGTAAAAACAGGATTTTGGATAAAAATATGTAAATATGACATTAGAATTAGGTATTTTTTATCAATGTGAAAGTTTTAAAATCCACATTTCATCTAAAACATTGTCTAAAAAAACAGACACCCATTAGCAGCAAATTAAGGTTCCTTTATTTAGTCAGTGACTCAGTGGTCCTTTAAATCATTAAAGCTTTAACTCTGATGGTAAAAAAAAGAATAATTAATGTCATTGCTTATAGAGAAAATTAAAAAAGGATTCATGTTAAGTATGTTAAGCCAGTTAGCTGCCTAACTGGGGCCTAAAGTGAAAAAAAAGGAAAAGTTGGAGTCTGAGGTCAGGAGATGGATGTTTCTTATTACACCAGATCTGAAAGAAAGCCTGCTCTCTATTAAAGTTACCCACTTGAGCCAAGGAGGCCCAGATTCCCCCTTGGGGGAGGACCACACACTTCCTTTCAATATTAGATGTGTACAGCTAAAGTAAGCTATGGATTTGTAATCTATTTCCATCCAGTATATAACTTACCATACAGTAACCCCATACAGAAAAAATACCTCTGTATAAATAAAGCCTCTAAAGTAATAATCTATAACATCCGCATTTTCATAGTCCCGAGTGTTTGCTGAGGGGAAGGCTTGAAGTCTTGTTTTAAGTGAACACTGGTCACTGAGTAAAATGATTCTGGTTTCTCTGACAAAAAAAAAAACACAATCTAGTGGCTAAATTGAAAACAGCTGACTAACAGAATTCCGGTTTACAGTATATAGTTTGTAAAAAAAAACAGCTGCAAAAGACTTGATGCTTATGGCATTCACATGCACGATACACAATGCATACAATATATATGTATTATAAATGACACGGCTGGACAAACGGTTCAGCCAATCAGATTTAAGGGAAAGTCACGGGAAAGAATTGTAACAACAATATACCACAATGCATGTGAGAAAAACTGCATTCTTACCACTAGATTGCTCATCTCCATAGCGTTTGTGAGAAGGAGCATACAGGAACATCAGCGCGAACACGTACAGGTTCCACATGCCATAAATACCAGTAAAAAATGCACTGTTTACCTGCACTGTATAATCTCCCCAGTGCCAATGACCCTCATTCACCTGAACACACACACACAGTTTGTATTACACCTGCATATTTTTCATAATAGTAAAGAAAAGCAAATGATTTAGCATGTGTACCTGACTGATGATAAAGAAGATAACGGTCATAGCAGCACAAGCAAGAGTGACCAGCATCAGAAACTTAAACCGGAAAATGAGGCCCTGTACAAAGACAAGTAAAGTGCATTTTTTGTAATTACACTTACTTTAACTTCTTTTGCATTATTATTTATCAATAATTAACAACCACACTGGGGATCCAGGTTTGAATACCAATTTGGGTGGTGTTCTTCCCATGTCTGCGTAGGTTTCCTCCAGGTTCCCCAATTTACTCCCACAGTCCCAAAACATGGATTCAAGGTAAACTGGCTGCTCCGAATAGTAGTTTGTGAGTGCGTCTGTGCACAGAAATAGATTGGCACCAGCTCCTGGGAGTATCTGTCCAGTGCCGAAAAATGTTCCCCCTATGGCCAAGGGGAACACCTCTACGACCCTAATAGAGGATTAAGCCTAAGATAATGACTGAATGAATAATAACATAATATCTATTTTATAGTTTGTTACATAAATCTGCATGTTGGCTTAAACAAGAACCTTGCATGGCACTACTTTGTGAATTATTCAAGAGATTATTTAACAGATAAACCTCAAAACCATGAAGTCTTAAAAAAAGAGGAGTGGGGAATAGTCATTATTGAAATGCCTTTACAAGTAACAACGTTATTCAATAAAGGCCGTTTCCATAGACAGACTGTTTTCTCTCTCTCTCCTTTTTTGTTATCTGGCCTGTGTAATTGTTGGAGTTTTCGGTGATGCTTAGATGATATTAAAACATTATTGCATTATTGTAAATAAATCTCGGGGAAAAAGGTATTATTAGGCACAATGCGAAGTGGCGCATCATTATGCCTTCTGATTCATAAATGAGTTTATTGAAAGCTTAACCGTTAATAAACTGGTCTTCCAACACATAAAATTTGACCAAAGTAAGTAACTTTCTATAAGGACCCAAAAGAACTCACTAAAGGAGCAGTAAGGGGAAATAATATGTAATCTAAAGTAATAGGTCATTTTTATTGCATAGTACAGACAGTGCATTCATAGTTCATAGTACTATTAATAATTAATGTTATTTAATGTATAAAATGTCCCTTTGGATAAAAGCGTCTGCTAAATGACTAAATGTTAATGTAAACATGTTCAAATTAAATCAATATTCACATTTCTTTTGAAATACATCTAGATATACAAATCAAACAAATGTATGCATAGTAGCTCAGTGGGTAAGGTGTTTACATTTAGTCATTTAGCAGATGCTATTATCCAAAGCAACTTACAAATGAGAGAACAGGTCTTTTAGATTTTAAGTCCACAAAAATTTTTAATGTGGGCCCTTAACCACCATTCCTCCATTGGTGCTATATCATGACTGACCCTGTATTCTAAATTGCATGTTATAGTAACGGGCGGCACGGTGGTTTAGTGGTTAGCACATTCGCCTCTCAGCGCTAGGGATTCCAGGTTCGAATCCCCATCTGGGTGGAGTTTCCATGTTCTCCCCGTGTCTGCGTGGGTTTCCTCCGGGTTCTCCGGTTTCCTCCCACAGTCCAAAAACATGGATCAAGTTAATTGAATTCTCAAAAATTGCCCAATTTAGAGTGTGTCTGTGTGAGTGAGTGTGTGCCCAGCGATGGATTGGCGCCCTGTCCTGGGTCTATCTGCCCGGCGCCCGAGACGTTCTCCCCTGGATGGGCATGGGGAACCCCACCGCGACCCTAATAGAGGATAAGCGGAAGATAATGAATTAATGAATGTTATAGTAACTCAAGAGTTCACATTCCAGGTAACTCTGAAGCTATCAATGTGGGTCCTTGAGCAAGTCCCTTAACCCTCACTGCTTCAAGGATGCTGTCGGTAACCCTGTGTTCTGACCTTAACCATCAAGTTCAGATACTTGTAAGCTGCGTTGGATACAAGCTTCTGCTAAATGACGATATGCAAATTAAATATTTACATATTATGAATTACATATTGTCAATTTTCCAACGTACCCTATCACACAAAGCATTTGCTTTCTATATTGCATTGCTTACCTCATAGTGCAGACGACGAGCTTTGGTCATGGCAGGAAGAGAGGACCTCTTCCCACTGATGTTTCTGAACACCTGAAACACCATAAAACAAAGGAAGAGAAAATAGAGACAGGCACAGATTCCTGCCACTATAATAAATGCCATCTGCAACAATTTTGATTAAAGAAAAACAGGATTTGACAACAAGTATAAAACTGTCCCACTTAATCACCTTAACACGGTAAAAACATACATCATGACATGGTCCCTATTAATTCCTGTTGCATGTTACATGCTGTGCATTAATTAATCGGTGAGATAGCTCAGTGGTCAGTTGAAGATTGGGGGTTTAAACCACCAAAAGGTTGTCAATATGGGAACTTGAGCATGTCCCTTATTCCTTATTGCTCTAGGGGTACTCTGACAACAAAAGCCTTTTGTGCAATGAAACACACACACATATACACACACACACTGGTAAAGTGAGCACACGTGACTGGAGCAGTGGACAACCCTGTACACGGTGCTCGGGGAGTAATTGGGTTTAAGTGCTGTGCCCAAGGGCACTTCAGCCATAGTACCTAGTGGGACCTGGAAGCAAAATGGGGACCTTCAGGGCACAAGGCTGGTTCCTGAACCACAAGCCATGCCTTTCTAAGTTGCTTTAGATAATAGCTCCTGACCAAATGTAATTTTTTTTCTAACAAAAGCAGTCTTGCTTTAAAAGGATCAAGTCATTAGACAGAAGAATAAAATCTCAGGTATCACTTTGTGTTTGCTAAATGACTAATCATAATGTATAGTATAATGCATTACTTTACATGAAAATTCATAGACACATCCATTTGAACAAGGGCACTATTTTAATGCTTTTTGGCAGAACTGTCTACTATTTAGCTTGATTTAGGATATGTCAGTGTGTCTTTGCTATCGTAACAATGGAAAACGTATGCCTTGCATAGTGCAACAGGCATGTAATTCTCCTAATTATTCATAGCTGTGTTTTGGGTGTGATGTGCAACTCACTTGCAATTCACCTTAAAGAACTATGTGTGGTCCAAATTTAGTGGACTCCCAATTTAACGGCGCGATTTCCTGCCCACAATGCACTAGATCATGGATGCTCAATAGATCAAAGGGGTGTCGGGTAGATCGCGATGGAGGTTTGAGGAAAAAAAAGCATTCATCACGTATCAGCACAGTATCGGAAGCGCTTATACAAACACGTGCACACATTCACATACAATGTGATTCATTCTGAATCTGAATCTTTATCGTTCTGCAAGCGAGCGGTCTAAACCCCCGTCTCGTTGTTCCCAAAACCGGTATGTGGCCACGCCTCCGTGCTTAAATCCGAAGAACTGCCTCCCGGATCATCTACATTAGATTTACATTACACTACATTAGATAGTTTCTGTTTGTATTTTTACACTTTATTTGACTGACAAGACGAGTGAAGGACGAGTGAAGCTCAAAAAGAACTAAAATGTTCCACTTTCATTTAGAGTGGGGGGTGAATATTTTTTTACAATGTCAAACTCAAAATGCATTTGCTTTTATTAATGTTCATGTTCTGTTTGGGGGCAGCACAGTGGCTTAGTGGTTAGCATGTTCTCCTCTCAGCACTAGGGATTCCCAGTTCCCAATCTGGGTGGAGTTTCATGTTCTCCCCAGGTCCACGTTTCCTCCCACAGTCCAAAAACATGAATCAAGGTCAATTGAATTCTCCAAATTGCCCCATATAGAGTGTGTTTGTGTGTGTGAGTGTGCCCAGGGATAGATTGGCACCCTGTCCTGGGTATATTTGCCCAGCGCCCAAAACGTTCTCCCCTGAATGGGCATGGGAAACACCCCCTGTGACCCTAATAGAGGATAAAGTGGAAGATAATGGATGGATGTTCTGTTTGGGGAAATGTGGGTTACAGTGATTGTTTTACATTTGTGCTGTGTGTTTATGTTTACTAAAATCAGGTTTTCTCCATGCTATTTGCTGGAATGTGTTTAATAAAAGAGCAATTCTAACAGATTTGACAATACTAACATGGATGTGTGTAAACAGGTTTCAATTTAAAAGCCTTAAAATTAGAGATTGACCCCGGAAGATCTTGATGAGCTGTCCAATGGAAAAGTAGATCCCGGGCCAGAAAAATGTGGGCACCCCTGCACTAGACCATAAGGTATTCTATTTAACTGCGATGTGAAAAAAGACATTAGTGTTCACTATGTATATGCATTTTCTGTGCAAATGCAGTGATCTTTAATGGCATTTAGTGGCTATTCAGCATTCATTGGTGTTAGACATGCACCCTTCAATTTACTGCCAAGATAGGAATCAGCATCTGACAGTTAAGGTCTGCCAGGTTGTATTATACACCTGTGGTTTCCCTTGCCATTTTTTAGCTGAAGCCCAAAAATTTACATTTACACACACTATATTTCAATATTACCACACCCACTGGTATAAATATATTAGCAAGCACCATTGCTATTTAAATCAGGCAGGTGAAATAAGTAAAAATATACAAGGTGTAAGATAAATGAGCATCTTGTCACACGTTGTGCAAGGCATAAGATAGGGCCTCAACCCCAACTCAAGAAAAATCTACAAGAATGGGTCTTTTGCAGTAGCTGCTTGAACCACTGCTACACTAACACAAGAACAGCATGCACTAAACATGGAGCAACTTTAACAATGTAATAATCTGACTTCCATTATACCATGAATTATTTGAAAAGGATACAGCCAATTCAGTACCAACATCCGAAGCCCAGATACTGTAGAAGGGGTTGGTCAGCTGAACACCTCTGATGAAAAAAAAATATGATAAAAAATGATAAAAAAAAAATACCATAAATCTTTGAATACCTTTTTCTTGTGAGGTAAGAAGTATAGGTTGTTAGTAGAGAATGTAAGTTATTTTGTACGAATCAGCTTTATGGTTTGAAAAGCATGTTAATTCACAGATTTAATAGAACTAGCATTTTATTTCATTAATCAAAAAACAATTTACAAAAGAGAAAAAAGACTAACTTAGTAAATTCAATCATCAAACTTAGCGCTGTTGGATTCAAGCACCTGCAAAATGATTTAATGTGAAGTAAATTGCAGGGTGTGGTAGCTCAGCAGTTAGGGTATAACTGCTAAAGGATGTGGGTTTACATCCCAAGTGACACTTAAGTTACCAATGTGGGTCCTTAAGCAAACCTCTTAACCCTCACTGATTTAGAGATGCTGTATGTAACCCTCATTCTGACTCCAACCATCAAGTTGGGTTGCTGGAGTAATGAATGAATTACACACTGGTTAACATCAAACTGCTTATGTCAGCCATTTATAAATGATAGCAGGGTAACACAATGATGCACACAATGATGCACCTATTCTGCCTACTGTGTCCCCACAGAAAGGAACTTGACCCATTCGTGCAGTAAAACACACACATGTACACACACTGAGTAAAGTGAGCACACATGCCTGGAACAGTGGGCAGCTTTGTATGTGGCGCATGAGGAGCAATTGAGGTTTAAGGGCACTTCAGCCATAGTATTTTGCCTTTCAAGGAACATTTCTGGTTCTTTAATCAAAAGCCTATGACTGCCCTATGAGCGCGACTAAATTTATTCATAAGTAGAAATTTGAGTAAAGGGAAACATTGTTACATAAGCATTAAGGATATTTGTTAGACTGTTTATAAATCATTCTGCTGCAGCAAAGTTGCATGTCTTCCTCTCCCAACNGTGCCTCAATACTACTTATACACCAAGCCAACCCCAGAAGCAACAATATTTGAAGTGAATTTAGAACTTTTCTTATTACCTAGTTATGCAGATCACCCCCATCTGTTACTTTAATCAAATAGGTTTCTTTAGCCTTAATAATGAAAATCTCATTTCATAAACATAAATAACAGTTCAATTAGAGGCAACTTGCTTACCTTTCACACATATCAAAGATGAAGAGGCAAAAAGAACCAAAGACAATTGGTCCCACCTGCTTCCAATACATGGAAATGCGATTTCTCTCAGTCTGATCCTACAGCAAAGACACAACAATCAAAAATTAGCTCAAAATATTTAGAAATAAACTGATCATACAAATACTCGATTTAAGAATGCAATAGAATCACCATTAGATGTTCTCCACAGAAGATGATCCAGAAAGAAAGCAGCATGGCATAGAAGATTCCTTGACGAATATCTCCAAACAGCAGCATCCATGTCCAGTCAAAGCCAATAGAAAACCATTCTACTGGGATGTTTATGAAGGTCATGGAGATACCCAGAGCAAAGATAATCCTGTAAACATCGACCAACTAATGAATTTATAAAAAAACAACAATTTATAAAGTATATTGCATAATATTAGATCAAGTTATACTTATTAATATTTTACAGTCTATTATGTTAGTACTTAGTGGTTTATAGTGATGTTGAAAAAAAAAACATGCTAAAATAATTGTAGCTTTTAATTATTTCCTGTAAATTACTGCTAAAATAATAATCATTTCTAACATCAAGAAAAAAGACAAAACAGTAAAATACTAGTAGACTAAACATTTCATATATTATTACTATAAAGGTATTTATTTTAATCATGTACCAACTACATTATTATTGGTATTATTAGTTTTTATTAGTAACCTATAAAATTGGAAAGCTGTAGGGATCAACCACAACAAAAAAATATCAAGAAACTGAACACATTAACCTTGCATGCTCCGTTTCACTATATTTTTTCCTAACAGGTATGTTCATACTCGTCTGAGGAAAAGAAGGGGGGTGAAAAAAAGAAAGATTTTCACTCTAAACATGTTCCAGTTGTCTGAAGAATCTTTTTGTACTGATTGTGGTCTAGATGAAGACTACACTACAGTGGTATGCCAAAAATGTTCACAGCTTACACACACAGCCTAGTGGACATGTCTGTAAAGTGAGCGGGGGGGGGGGGGGGGTTGGGGGGTGTCAGCCAGATTATAAATCACAGAATACTTTCAAGGTCAAGTATACACCCTGTACAATCAACACAGGGATTGCTACATGAAGGTCCCCCTGTTTATTTTCTATAAAACCTATGCTTATTTGATTTTATTATAGGACTTTTATTAAGCACCAATTTATAATAGTAAATCATGTCAGTATTTATTTCAATTGACCGCAAATACAGCATGGGTCTACCTGAGCCCACTGGAGACCACTCTGACCAAAGTGTTCAATGACAAACACCAGCAAGTACATTTGCTGCCCTCCTTCTTTAAATTACAGCCATATTTGACATTTTTCATAAAATAAATGAACTTACTAACTGAATTTTACACTGCTATTAATTTAAATCACACCCACATTACATTTGGTCATTTAGCAGATGCTTTTATCCAAAGCGACTTACAAAGTGCACACAGGGTTATGCACAACATCCCTGGTGCAATGAGGGTTAAGGGCTTTGCTCAAGGACCCACACTGCTAACTTCAGTGGACCTGGGATTTGAACCATCAACCTTTCTCTTGATAGCCCAATGCCCTAGCTATTGAGCTACCGTGCCCTACATAATAAATTATATAATCACACCCAATTATCACGTGTGTGTGTGTGTGTCATACAAACTGTTAATTCTGTTACTTGGCTATGTTTTTCCATGTTGTATTATCTTCTCTGACAATGTCAAATACATTGGTGATGTTAGACTGCTATAATTTTGCATACTTATATACTGAACTTTATTATGTACCCTATAACAAATGTTTTACATTTAATAAAAGATAAACATCTTATGGAGCAGCAAAAAAGTAATTGTATAGATATGTAATTATAGTAAGTATAAACATAAATGCATTGAAATATCACAATTTCTACTGCCACAGTAATTGTATGATCTATGCAGATGAATAGCAAATATACTGGCTAGGTGTAATTAGGTACTAACGGGTAGGGTTACAAAAAGCTACATGTAACTTCCTGATTTTAGTCTGTGTGATTTTGCACCACTGCAGAAAGCCAATTACAGCTAGGTTTAAAAACATGTAGGAGCCAATCATATCTCAGCTTATTTGTATCTGCCCACGCTTGTGAATAATAAATAAAACTGTCTAATGAGTAGCAACCAACATGAGAAAAGATTAAAACAGTGCGGGGAAAGAATTTTGCTCACGTAAGAATATTTAGCACAGTTTTGGACAGTGATTTAATGCCATTTAAAATCTTCCACATATATTTAAGGGCTCTGTAACCATTCAAGTTAAATAACATAAGTGAGGTGTATTCAGAGTGATTTAAATAGGGTTGAAGCTTTAGTTGTCTTTATTTTATTTAATTAATTGTTTTCACCAAGCAGGGTGACACGGTGGCTTAGTGGTTAGCACTTTCGCTTCTCAGCACTAGGGATTCCCGGTTAGTATCCCAATCTGGGCGAAGTTTCCATGTTCTCCACGTGTCCGCGTGGGATTCTCAGATTTCCTCCACAGTCCAAAATCATGGATCAAGGTCAATTGAGTTCTCCAAATTACCCCATATAGAGTGTGTTTGTGTGTGAGTCTGTGCTCAGGGATAGATTGGCACACTATCCTGGGTGTGTCTGCCCAGTGCCCACAAACATTCTCCGTGGATGGGCATTGGGAATGCCCCCTGCAACCCTAGTAGAGGATAAAGTGCAAGATAATGGATGAATAGATGTTTTCACCAAGCTGAAACCATATTCAATATTATATTATATTATACAATACAATATGTCCCAAAATGCTAGAGAATGAACATGACACCATAAACACTGTCAAGGGATATATATATATATATATATATATATATATATATATATACACACAAATCGTATCTGCTGGAAAAAAAAGAGTTTATTTCCATATTCGTCCCTTTTTTCTATATAGCAAAACAATTTATTACAATCTATAGTCTGTAGCATTGTTATGTGCATAAAGACGGGCATTTCACATTGATTGAGTTAAATCTATGGTGCATTCTTAAATAAGTCTTTTATATTTTTGTCCAATAAACTAAGAGACAAAGCAAGTGTCTTCTTTCTATGAAATAATGGATTTTTTTATGAGATATAAAATGCTGTACATCCCAAAATGAAAACATTACAACCAGACTTATATTATGAGGAGATTCTCACTTCTCTAACAGAACTGGTGGACGTGTCATCAAAGTGATCCTTCTCCAGTACCAGATCATAATGATGAGTATGCTTGGAGTAAGGAAAGTCTTCATTGCAAACCATACCTTGGTGAAGCCACCATTTTGATGGATACCCTGAGAAAAAGTGAAAAACATAAAGAAAAGGTATAAATAAAATCATAGGTCTATTCCGACACAAAAATTAACTTTACAATAAAGATATTCCAGAGTCTGTTATTTAAGTTAATGCATTTAAAAAGCTGATACTGACAATGGAAATTATCATTTGCTTATTTTTATTTCCTAACACATTTAAAAACTGAAATATGCACCTGTATTGTGTACTAATGTTGCACTGTAAAATTATGGGCATTAAAAACTCACTTGAACTCATAAACACAATTTAAAATTTGCCAATAGCAGAGATTAGAAAGGAAAAGGAACTGCAGGTCGAAAGGATTTATATCTTACCACAAGACGAATGTCCTTGATTTCCCCAATCCCCATGTTTACTTTTTTCGTCTTGCCATCATGAACAGGAAGCCGAATGTTTACAAGGTAATATTTGTGGGATACTGTGCCGACCTCCATAAAGGGAAGAAGATCGCATTCATAATAACGACCCTCATTTTCTATGGTCTGTGAAATGCAAAAAAAAATAAAAATTAAATCACACAAACAATACACTACAGAAAAAATAGAAAGCGTGTATCAAAACAATGCATTTTATACGGTATATATGAAAATAATCACCACTTACCTTAACAGTTGTAAAATTGCAGTTGAGTTTGCGGTGCTCTAAAGAATGTGCCATCTCAGTCCACTCGCTTAATGTATCATCTCTGTATGCCAGGCTGACATCTATAGTGACCATTGCGCCATCTTCTGCTCACAAACATAAAAAAAAAAGTGTAAACTAGCCTCATTATGGAAAGAGTATACAAGGAGCAAATACACATCAGTATCAAGGATACTGGATGGTCGTGGACAAGATGTTAGTCCAGCGATGGATTGGTGCCCTGTCCTGGGTCTATCTGCTCAGCGCCCGAGACGTTCTCCCCTGGATGGGCATGGGGAACCCCACCGCGACCCTAATAGAGGATAAGCGGGAGATAATGAATGAATGAATAAATGAAGATGTTAGTCTGTTTGAGAAGGGTCAAATCATTGGCATGCATCAAGCAGAGAAAACATCTAAGTAGATTAAAGAAAAAAAAACAAAAATTGGGTTAAGAACTGTTCAAGGCATCATTAAAAACTGGAAGTATAGTTGGGATCCATCGTCTTCGAATGTGGCCACAAAAATATCCTGAATAAATGTGATCAGCGATCACTTAAACATTTGGTAAAATCAAATCGAAGAAAAACAGAAGAAATTAGGGCTATGTTTAATAGGGACGGTAAGAGCATTTCCACAATGCGAAAGAAAGTCAAGGGATTGGGACAGAATACCACTAATCAGTAAGGCTGACTGAAAAAAAGGCTTCAATTTGCAAGGGAGCATAAGGAGCAACGAAAGAAGTTCATGTCGTCTGATAAGTTCAGATTTTCCCCGTTCCAGGGTGAAGGGCACATCAGGCTAAGAAGCGAGGCAGGTGAAGTGATGCAAATATCATGCCTAGTGTCTACTGTACAAGCCTGTGGAGGCAGTGTCATTATCTGGGGGTGCTGCAATTGGGCAGGTCCAGGTTCAGCAACATGTGCTCAAAGAACGCAGTCAGCCGACTACCTGAATACTGAACGACCAGGTTATTCTATCAACAAACTTCTTCCCTAATGACATGGACATATTCCAAGATGACAATGGCAGGATTCATCTGACTCAAATTATGAGAGGGAGTTCAGGGAGCATGAGAAACACATCATTCTCACACACAGATTGGCCACCACAGAATCCAGACCTTAAACCCATTGAGAATCTTTGGGATGTGCTTTGGTCAGGCAGTGTATGTTAATTTTTGTTAAATGTCCTCTCAGGCCAAGCATTAAATAAAATGAAAATACTCTAAATAATACTTTTTGTTTTTTTAATAATAAACATGTTCGATAGAGATGTACAATATAAAAAAAATCCCCAAAAAAATGGAATGTTACCGACTGACCCACACATTAAGATGTTAAAGTAAGTTTAAAAAAGAAAAGTATAAAAAAAAGTATAATTAAATCAAGTCAGTTAATATACACGTATTTCATTCCATTTCACTGCCAACCAACCAACAATTATTATAAACCAAAAAAAGTTCCTGATTTTATTTTTCTGAGGCATATATTCAATAAAGTTTGTAAACCCCTGGTTTAAAATAGGCAGAACTTAAAGGGCAGGACCAAAAGAACCCTGCCAAAGTCCTCTGAGAAGTTACTGTTTCAGCAACACATTCCTAGCTAATGGTGGGATGGTGAAGAATTAAAGCTTAAGTAGTAGTTCTCCCAGGTTATCAAATCAATAACCCTGATTTCTGTGATCAGAATGTTTGCTGTTAAAACTAAACAAACATGTTTTAAATTTAGTTTTAAAAGATTTGATGTGTCCTCATCCCCATTCAAAGAAACAATTAGGAGGGACTCAAAGCAAATTTAATCTTAGGCTAAAGTATTAAACTTTCTATCTACTGCATTTGTTTGGATTTTATTAAAAAATCTGTAAAACAATACAGATTTAAAAAGTACATTTGGTTGTTCTGAACAGGTAGTAAATTTTTCCTCAAAGAAATGTTAATTAACTTATATTGATTATAAGCATTCCATTATTCACCTTTGTTTTAACATTCCATATTATTCATTAACCAATTGACTAGTTCACACAAATGTAAACTCTATATCCTTAGCGATAATATATCATAAATTAATTTAATTAATTGCACATTAGTGTAGCCCACCTTGAAGGTTATTTTCTAGTGAAGAACTAGAAAAACTGGGAGAGGGCAGCTGAGAGCAAAGAATATAGAAGAGAGAGTGGCATTATTAGCAGGATTGTCTCTTCCAGACTGTTGGCAGTACACTCACCACACACACTGCAAAGATCTCAGCTTAGCACACGAACAATCCTCCCTATCACACCCGCCATCACCCAGGCTACTAAGCCCTTTCAACAGCTGTGTTATTGCTGGAGCCATGCCAGGCATGGGGGTATTCAGGGTAGGACAAGGCTTTATTACACCACTGGGGAAAGTACAAAGGGGAACGATGTCTGATCTGGGTCATGTGTGTAGCAAAGTGTGGAACTCAACTGAAGACACCTTACAGAATTTTTGCATTTATTCCTGACAAAGACAAACAAAGGTAAATTTCAGTGCTTAACTTATATACTATTGTGTTAAAGTGTCTCTAAGATACACCAGGAACCCTGAAACATTTTACTCAACAAGCCTTGGCAAGATAATTAGAGATGATTAAAGACTCTAAGCTCAAATGTCTTGGGGTATCGAAACCTTGTAATCTCTTTATCACTTTTTCAATGTACACAACAAAAATAACAAGCAAATCCTACCTTTCATCTTTGACTTTATTCCTTTTACACCCTACTTAAAGTTTGCAAGCCAATATGGAAAAACATGAGGAACATAACCTACTTCATACTACTTTACACTTAGACATGGATGCTTGATCTGACATCTGACAGACCACGAATGCCTGTTGACGACGCTGTTGATCCTTATCAAAAATTCTGGTACAGACTCTGAATCACAGTGGAATGATTTGGCAACTGATCAAACATGTTGGGTCTAGAAGACCAGTAAACAGCCACATCTGGCAGGAATTTACCGGAAGGGGATCACACACCCTGTGAGCGTGGAAAAATAAATTCTTAATCTCACAAAACCCAGCTCATGTAACCAAGCTGTAGGTCATTATACATACATTCATTCATTCATTATCTCGCGCTTATCCTCTATTAGGGTCGCGGTGGGGTTCCCCATGCCCATCCAGGGGAGAACGTCTCGGGCGCTGGGCAGATAGACCCAGGACAGGGCGCCAATCCATCGCTGGGCACACACTCACTCACACACACACACACTCTATATGGGGCAATTTTTGAGAATTCAATTAACTTGATCCATGTTTTTGGACTGTGGGAGGAAACCAGAGAACCCCGAGGAAACCCACACAGACACGGGGAGAACATGGAAACTCCACCCAGATGGGGATTCGAACCAGGAATCCCTAGCGCTGAGAGGCGAATGTGCTAACCACTAAGCCACCGTGCCGCCATATATATATATATATATATATATATATATATATATATATATATATATATATATATATATATTATATTATATTATATTATATTATATTATATTATATTTATTTACTGTATATTATGTAATCATCTACCCGTGTGTCTACCTGTGTTTTCATTGTCAGTGTAGTGGTGTCTGCTTTGCTGTAAAACATATGGCTGCAATGTGACACTTAAAAAAATACAAAACACAAGAACATTTCAAATAAGTCATTTGCTTGGTTTCTGGGATCTGCAGCAACAATATACAAACCAGGTCTAAATGCACTGCATGTCCTATATTATAAAATTGACTAAGAAGAACTAAAATAAAATTTAGTGTCTTTTTACAACATAGAATTCTCACAAATCAATTTTTCAGAAGTTCAGGACAACAGTTTGCAGTTTGCAGTGAATTACAACCAATAATGTGAATAGTGCTAAAAAAATAAATGTAGAGTGATGATACCATATAGGGAAGGTTTAATATATGAAATGAAAATGCCCTAATCCCTGTCCAAAGCCATGAGCCATGCTGCATAGTTGACCACCACTTCCCTTTTCCACAAAGACTTTTCATTAAATTTCCTGATTTATCTTGTTAATCCCTTAATAACATTAAATGCCACTGAACCAGCCTTAAAAAAAAGCTTAGTAAAGCAAAAAGACTGCTTCAGAAGAACACCAAAGCCCATATACAACCACCTTAACAATCTTGTTTTATAATATTTTATTAATTTATCATTTGCATATCAGTTATTCAGTTTTGTATTGCCTTTCGAACCCCCTCCCCCACCCAACTGAATTTGTACCATACCGTGGTGTGAATTCTGTGTACTATTACACACCAGTAACAAATGTAATATATAGAGTTTAGGCAATTTTTTATATCTGGGTATATGCATCAGCATTATAATACAAGTCTGATCAGACTTGTATTTTTTTTTTTACAGTTTGTTACATGCTTAAGACATGTTACTGTAATTTAGCCATGTGAAGACAGTTGTAGCAGATTAAGCCACCCCAGTCATTGCAGCCAAATCCAAGACCCATCAGTCATTGTTAGTCCTGTCTAAGTGGAAAAATTTGCCATAGGAGACTGGTGCATTGCTCAGAATGTACATGCATCTCCTCTGCTTTTCAATCAACAAAGTAATAAGTTCTCCTCTGATTAACATAAAGAAATATGTTAATATAAAAAAAAGGTACAATTAAAAACACTTACCAATCTGGTTGTAAACTTTGAAAGCAATGTCGAACTGCAGGATGACAAGCATGAACTGGAACCATGGGCTCATCTCCTTGTTCGGCAGAGGAATATGCACAGCAAAGACAATGTTATTAGCCATGATCCCCTTAGCTGTGGCCTCGTCAAAGTCTCGGACCTTGCTGCATTGATTTGGACCCCATGGCATGAACCACTTCCTGCCCTGAAATGGCTCCTTCTCAATGTTCACGCATTTAGTAGCAAGGTAATGCACAGCAGTAGTGGGACTAGGAGCTAAAAAAAGGGGAAAAATAAAGAACTTAAAATAATACCAAAATGAAATCCAAAATTAGCTTTTATCTTCTGGTCAAAATAAATGTCTGCTGCTTCTGTTAACCGATCAAGTCTTGCTTTTCTGCTGCATAGAAAAAAATAGAAATAGCTTATTTTTAGTTTGGAAAAGGGCTGTTTTAACACTAAGGCCAGGTCCAAAATAGGTCTCCACTTCATTTGCACTTGCGCTTCTCTAAACATTCGCTCATCATAATGCATCTTTAATAGTAATTCAGAGAACCATGACTCATTTGAATTTGTATGGAAAGGAGGAAGGGTTTAGCATGAACAGCAGGGGACCTTTTTCCTTTTTATTTGCTTAATGTGAATGGGTAGTTAATAAAACTCTTACTGCTTCACTCACAATAAATGAGTAGGGAATAAGAGATGATGAAAACTAGTTCAGCATGAAAGCCTAAATTATCCTAAAGGGAGTGTTCCAGTAGGTCCAAATACGTTCAAGCATACATTTTCTATGCTGCTATGAACAGGCAACGAGGATCCCAAAAATAAAGAAAAGCCAATTTAAAAACTGAACTTTACACTAGAATTAACCATTAATTACTTTTTTTTTAATGTATACGTTGACCAATTAGACCCCAAATATTTAAGAGCAATTCACATATTTTATAATGTGATCATTTGCACATAAACATCTTGCATGTAGATGAAGGGTCCCAGACCATTGGGGGATGGGGATGGCCAAGGCTAGACATCTATAATATCTCACAATAAAGTCTGCATGGAGTTATATATGACGAATTGACACTCTTGCACACTTTTTCCTCTAGGTGTGCAAGCTTAAATGGGTTTGTACAACTATCTTGCAATAGACTGTCCAGGTCTTTTCCTATGTTTAGTACATAGAACACCGGGATGGTTTACAGCAGCCTTCCAAAACCCTCAAAAAAGTAACAGTTCAAAATAATAATTAATTAAAATACTAAAAAAAAATTTGCAAATAAAGTAGAAAACAGGGCGGCACGTGGCTTAGTGGTTAGCACGTTCGCCTCTCAGTGCTAGGGATTCCCGGTTTGAATCCCCATCTGGGTGGAGTTTCCATGTTCTCCCCGTGTCTGCTTGGGTATCCTTCGGGTTCTCCGGTTTTCTCCCACAGTCCAAAAACATGGATCAAGTCAATTGAGTTCTCCAAATTGCCCCATATAGAGTATGTATGTGTGAGTGAGTGTGTGTGTGCCCAGCGATAGATTGGCGCCCTGTCCTGGGTGTATCTGCTCAGCGCCCGAAACGTTCTTCCCTGGATGGGCATGGGGAACCCCCCCCGCAACCCTAATCTAGGATAAAGCGAAAGATAATGGATGGATGGAAGTAGAAAACGGGTGTGTTTGATGACTTTAAAAACTTGTTAATGTTATGAATCTTGCACATGTTGTTTCACCATGCAGAATGATAACACACGTGTGTTTGTGTGTTCTAGCTCTACTGTTTAAAAAAAAAAATTACCAAAACCAAGTTCCAGTTTACACCATAGATTTGAAATATAATTTTTTACATTTTTAGTAAAACCAAAAAACATTCATGTATGTTTTTAACCATTTAGGTAAATTTGTATAAGTGTAGTTTAGACTTTAAGATTCTCTTTTTGAAATATTTTCACCCAAAAATAATACATTTAATTGCATTAAGGCTGTGACAGAAAATAGATACTGTACTGTAGAAGGCTTGGTTGTACAAAACACGTATAACATTTAAAAAATTTATGACTGCGAATGACACAAAAATGGTTTTACTTTTGCTAATAACAAATTTAATGATGCTGATTAAATGTAAATTAATATAAAAAGTTGATGCCTGCAACTCCTTAAAACATGTTGAACAGAGGGTAAAATGATACGAAAATATTTTTGGTTAAACTGTTTTTCTTTAGGGCGGCACGGTGGCTTAGTGGTTAGCACATTCGCCTCTCAGCGCTAAGGATTCCCGGTTCGAATCCCCATCTGGGTGGAGTTTCCATGTTCTCCCCGTGTCTGCGTGGGTTTCCTCCGGGTTCTCCGGTTTCCTCCCACAGTCCAAAAACATGGATCAAGTTAATTGAATTCTCAAAATTGCCCCATTTAGAGTGTTTGTGTGAGTGAGTGTGTGCCCAGCGGTGGATTGGCGCCCTGTCCTGGGTCTATCTGCCCATCGCTCGAGACGTTCTCCCCTGGATGGGCATGGAGAACCCCACCGCGACCCTAATAGAGGATAAGCGGGAGATAATGAATGAATGAATGAATGTTTTTCTTTAGAAATGTCAGTCTCTTGCATCTTTCTAGAAGATGTATAACCCACTCCTCTTTACAATGTTGCTTCAGGTCTTTGAAGACATAATATAATGCACAGCTCCCACCATAGCATTTCTGCTGGATTGCAGTGAGAATTCTTAGCCAATGCAAAACATTTATACTACATTTACATTTAGCAGACACTTTTATCCAAAGCAACTTATATTGAGAGAACACCACAAGTCAGTAGTTACTAAAAAAAAAAACAGCTACAGAAATGTAGAATTATAAAAGCTGATCATTATTCTATCCGATATTAGTGTTCAGTAGGATTGATGTTCAGAAGGGTTGAATTAAAAAATTTGAAGACTTAAATTCCTCTAAAATCAACACAACAATGCATCTTGTTATTTTACAAATCACGGTCATTTAAAGTGTCTGCCAAATAAGATATCGCCACAAGTCTGGTCTTAAAATGGCAGTCACTGAAAAGTGAAATTACTTGCATTGTAGTTGTCAGTTGTCAAGTTCAAAAAAGGGTTTGTAAGATTTTTACCTTAGTAAAATATATGCTTAATGATGTTTTTTTTTTTTGTTATTGTGAATATTTATCTGCATAATATTGTTTAACTAATGATTTAATTTATTTACCTGTATTACAACTTATTTGAAAAACTCCACCCTCAATCATAAAAAAGCAAGCAGAATAACTTATGTCATGTTCATTTTCTAATAAAATGGGGCAAGCCATGAGCCTTTCCACCCGATTACCCCTGCTGCCACCAGCTGGAGAGCAAATACAATGGAATCCGGAGTTAATTAAATCAATCCGGACAAACTAATTTCTCAATCATTAACTCTCCCAGTCACTACATCTAAATTAGCAACAAAGGCATAGCCACTACTACAATAGATTACATTTGATCATCTGTGTCTGGAACATGAAAAGAAAGACTTTGGCCTTTTGGATTTGTGAAAGAAACCCTGAATCATGTTAAAGACTAAATAGCCCAAAGACAAGAGGGAATTGTGACAGTCATCCAGAACAAAACAGACCAAAATGAAGACAGTAAAACGGAGGTGAGATGTGAAATTACTAGAGGGCAAGAAATGCAAGGAGAAGAGAGAACAAAGATGTTTTTGAATACTTTTTACTTGAACTAAAAAGTCTCCAAGTTGAAGTTTTGNATTGTATTTGCATAATAATTAAAGGGTTAAAGTAGGGGTTTGGGCTGATAGAAATAACTTACAAAAAAATAAGAAAATGAAACATGAGCCTCACCAAAGACAGTACTGATTAAATACTTGGCACACTTTACCACTGCCTAAATTTTAACTGTCATACATTGGAATTAAGTATTACATTAACTGAATGACATCTTATAAACCCTACAACAATACTTCATCCTTTCTGTACAGAAACATATGAGACACATTTACAAGCACTATATGTGCGTATATAAGCATTACAGCTCTCCTAATTAGAGACTTTATATCAATGGTGCTTATTGATTTAGTGCACACTACGCAACAAGGTTCTTGACACACAATTTATTCAAGGGTATCTATAGGTAGCTTATCTGTTCATAGCCAAATATCAGAAAAACAGATCACTGCTTAACTTGAATTAGGAGAACTTCCTAAAAGAAGTGTCACATTTTTGCCATACCACCTAGCTATACTCCAAATAAACTTACAGTGAGGTTTAGCATTAATGGTTGATCCTGAAATTATGTTAAAAAAAAACCTAAAATGCTATCAGCTGTGCATTAACAGTTTAAAAAATGTTTTTTTTTCTTTTCTGTATACTGATCCCATTACATGATTTATAGAATATGTGCCCACACCAAACCTGGACCTCAACCCTAATGATAAATTGTGGAATAAAGTTATATATAAACTGAAGAACTTGAAGACTAAAGACCAGAGAAATTATGTTTAAACCTCAATGCTAATCTACCAAAAGGGTCCCTTGGACAGTTTAGTAAGAACGTCTGAAAAATATTTAAGGGAAATGAAATCAATTAAATTTTGAAACATGTTGATGTTAAGTAATTGGCAAAAAAAAGTAAAGAAACTCCATAATCTTATGCACAAAGTCCTAAGAGGCCTTAAAAATTGTGATCTTGATTTTAGGAAAAACTTTATTTTATTGTTAAATTTGTAGTTAAATGATCATCATAGAATAAGAAATCAAACAAATTGCAATACATATATAAAACATGTTTACCATCTCAAATACAACTTAGTGGCCCCAAAAACAAGTTTGTATATTACTTTTTAATACAGTGATTTATTTCATTATTCAATTCATTATTAAGCTATTTAAATTAGGTTTACATGCACTGATCTGCCAACTATTTTTTTCTTTCTGTAAGAGTAATAGAAAAGCTTAAAGAAATTATAGGTGCAAACAAAGGCTCATCATCAGAGCTCCAATAAAACAGCTTCATGTGGTCACTTTAACAACACAAAATACGGTTGATCGTTTTGACAAAGATGTAAAATTAGTCTTGGACAATGAGCACACGGGGTTACAAATTTAGACATAGAAAATGCGGGTTGAACAAATAAGGTAAACACTACAATGAAAAGTGTGACGTAGTTAAAGACAAGAACGTTTTTCTTAGAAAACGTCCCAAGTTCTTCTAAAGTTAAAAACCAACACTGCAATGTGCTTAAACTGAAACACTAATTTAAAGTTACTTTAAAACTTCCATTTTCAGTATAAATATTCTGATGTATTTTGAGAAAGCTTGTTCAAGCTTTGTTCAAAGGCATGTTCAGCTTTATACCACCTCCTCAGCTTGAAGGTTTCTAGATCATGAGAAGGAATCAAAACTCCAACTTGAACCTTTGTGTAATAACGAAAAGGAATAAAAAGGAATAACTCCAAAACTTTTGCTTTGTTTGCATACATCACTCCTAGCTTGTATTTCACTTCCTTAGAGAGTCGATACAAAGTAAATATCACTAAAGTCTTTAAGGATCAAACAGGCCGCCGAGATTCGAGTTTCACAACTACTCACCGATCAGTCCTCCGACCATAAAGGCAAAAGCCTGGAAGAGCAGCAGAATTACTCCCACTATCACCAACTTTTTGGTGCTCATATTTTCGATAATCGCCCCCGCCATTGCGCCGTGAAATTCCCTAAACTTTCTTCCCGAATAAAAGAAGGAACAAGTTAAAGACGAGGACAGACAAGTGGCTGCATCCAGGTACACAGTCAGACCCGGACAACACTATGCGAAGCTTGTCCGGGTTGCCAGGTTTTACCGAATCCATTTTCAAAAGATTCAGGTTGCCAAATATTTACTAAATGTGGAATATGTCGCGCTTGCGCAGATCCGTTTCTTGACCACAAAAGTATGTGATTTTTCATACACTCAATCAACTAAGTAATAATTACACATCAAAATGCAACTAGTTTAATAAAGTCAAAGCAGATTTTACAATTGCTGCAATGATTCAATTTTGCAGTATGTTTATTAAATTAAATTTTAAAGTATTTCATAAATAATAGTGAGAGAATGCAGATTGATCATCAGAGTTTCCAATTTGATTTAAATTTGATTAATTTCATCTCATCACATTATATTCTGCTTTGGAGGGGGTGTTCCCTTATCCATCCATTGTAACATTGTGGGAGTTGGGCTGACACAATCAGGACAGGCAGTTATACTCTTTTTCACACAGACACTCACAAGCACTATCCATCCATCTATTATCTTCCGCTTCATCTTATACTAGGGTCGCGGGGGGGTTCTCCATGCCCATCCAGGGGAGAACGTTTCGGGCGCTGGGCAGATACACCCAGGACAGAGCGCCAATCTATCGCTGGGCACACACTCACTCACACAGACAAGCACACATACACACTCTATATGGGGCACTTTGGAGAACTCAATTGACTTGATCCATGTGGACTACTGGATGATGACAGAGAACATGGAGGAAACCCACAAGGACATAAAGAGAACATAGAAACTACACCCAGATCAGGATTCAAACCTGGATGCTGCCCTGCACTGAGCATGGATGCTGACCACTATACCCATGTGCTGTGCAATTTTATTAATTTTGTTTACAATATTGTGAGAAACTTATAGTCAACAATAAAAAAGCTACCAGTAGTGACACAATAAATTGGTGGATTATATCTTTATAGTAGCAAATTTCATAACAGATTAATTTAGTCACTAATTAACATATATGGTGATTATTAAGGATTTATAGGGCACAGGTTTGCAAGGTTGTTGTTCTTACTCATTTATAATTTACAATTTGTTAATAAAAAGTTTTTTTTTTAATTGCGTGAGCAAATATAAATTAAATTCAGCAGTGCCTTTGATGGCATTATATTGTACACTGTTTTTGATCAGACAATGTTCATTCATTCATTATCTTCCGCTTTATCCTATATTAGGGTTACGGTGGGGTTCCCCATGCCCATCCTGGGGAGAACGTTTCGGGCGCTGGGCAGATACACCCAGGACAGGGTGCCAATCTATCACTGGGCACACACTCACACACACAGACAAACTCTACATGGGGCAATTTGGAGAACTCAATGACTTGATCCATGTTTTTGGACTGTGGGAGGAAACCGGAGAACCACGCGGACACGGTGAGAACATGGAAACTCCACCCAGATGGGGATTTGAACCGGGAATCCCTAGTGCTGAGAGGCAAACATGCTAACCACTAAGCCACCGTGCCACCCTCAGACAATGTTAATTCAGTTTATTGTCCAGCACTTGCTGGTCTTCCGTCCACAGGTGGAGTTGCTTTTGTCGGTTTCAGCAACTGGAAGTGTTGTTGCTCCAGGTGAGGTTGCTACTTAGGTGCACACCCAAGAACTTGTAGTGGGAGACCATTTCCACCTCAGATCTTCCATCGTCAAGTGGGCATGTCTGCACCTTCTGAAGTCCACAATCATCACCTTCATCTTTCTTATGTTGATGCAGAGGTTGTTCTTTCTGTCTGAATCACCTCCAGGTGTTCTGCTGTGTTTTCCGCAAAGTTCATAATAGGACAGCCTGGATATATGATATATCATGTATTTAAAGTCAAGACAATTCCTTGCCATTGTTAAAGAGTTTTAATTAGTCATACACACTTATTACAGTTATTTTTCTAAAAATTAAGCAAGATTACATTTTCTGTCTTTGGTGCATTGCTGTTTGACACCTCATTATAAATAGACTATGTTTAAATTACTTATCTGCATTGACCTAAAAAGAAATACCCACCTCATGATAGATGTCACTTCTTGATATTTTCCTTGATGTCACTGGCCTGCTTGTAGTACAAAACTGTTTCCTATAGGATGTGTGGGCATATCATCCATCCATCCATAATCTTCCGCTTTATCCTATATTAGGGTATGCCCATCCAGTGGAGAACGTTTCGGGCGCTGGGCAGATACACCCAGGACAGGGCGCCAATCTATCGCTGGGCGCACACTCACTCATACAGACACGCACACATACACACTCTATATGGGGCAATTTGAAGAACTCAATTGACTTGATCCATGTTTTTGGACTGTGGGAGGAAACTCCACCCAGATGGGGATTCAAACCGGGAATCATGTGGGTATATCATGAAGAGTAAAATTCATACAATAGTAAACACCTACTGTTGAGTAGCTAATTTTACACAGCATAATTTTGGCAAAAATTCCACTTGCAAAACTAGTCACAAAGTTTGTTTGTTATGATTTCTGTGGGGTAAACAGCAGTTTGCTACCCAGTATATCTTTCTGTTTGTATGGGTCGGTCACATTTCAGGTGCTATGACATGACAGGGTCACCTGTACATCTGAGGTATCGTCTGGTGCTATAGGCGGTATGCAAGATGTGCACATGCCCTGAGATAATTTATATTGCTTTTATATTTATTTCATTAAAAACAAAGAAACCTTTCAAACTTGAGTCTCTTGTGGATCTGTCTCATGCCTTGTGTCTGACATGCCACGTAACACTGATTATCATGGCACAATGCTGCCACGATCATTGAGCCAAAAACCCTCTGGCCAAGGATAGCACATTACTATCAGGTCACACTTTTGTAATTTTTTCAGCAGCAGGTAAAATGACACAGGTTGCTACATGTATACATTACATTTTTAAAAAACAAGTTGAGACACTGGGGTTGGTACCAACTTATATGGTATTTAATTTTACAAAGTAAACACTTGCACACAAAGGTGCAAATTCATAGTTGTAACTAGTACAACAGTACATATTTATTGAAGATAGAACAGAAAAATAACAGGACAGTAATTTGGTGTCTGAACCAAACAGATTTAACAAAAACTACAGAGAACTTAGTGACACTGCGCTGGTTTGAATTTAATTTCATAAAAAAATGCCAAAGACTTTGAATAAAAGTTTAAATATGCTAGGATAAATGTAAAAAAGGTAAGCTCATTCAAAACCTCTAAAATTCCTTTTACAATTATGATATAAAAAGGGTCTGGTGCTAAATTAGAAACACATGTTGCTTTTGTCTATACCAAATAACAGTAATTTAACTAATAAAGAATTTATTTCATAACTTAATAATTAACTTTCAGATTCTGCAAAAACAAAACACAAAATATTTGACCTTTTTTGTTTTAAACCCCAAATTCAGTTTGTTGCTTTTTTTGTGTCATTTGACATAACCACCTTGTCACACAGCATGTTAAGTAAACTTCTGTTAAAAAGGATTACCAACAATGGCACTAAATCATAAAGGGGAAATCTGTGCAGCAGGTACATCCATCCATCCTAAGTGCTAATAATGCCTTGGGTAGGATAACTGGTTTAAAAGCGAGCACAGATTCTGTCTAGAGGATCAGTGTCCCACATGTGGGCATCCCATGCCTGGAACCAGCCAGTGAAGGTTGGAGGCTCTGCGCCCTACTTGATGGAGGTGATGGGAATACCCCTGCGACCAGAGGGGTCCGAGTCTAAGTAATCTTTAGCTGTGAAATGACATGACATTTAGAACAATGACAACGACAATAGTACATTTATTCCTCTGGTGTGTTGAACTTCACCTATTTTTGGTGCCCCTGTCTTTTCTTCATCATTGGAATCATGGCCCACCCAAAGGAAAATATAAGAAAAGCAGCCTGCATTTAGTCTTAGAAATAAGTTTTTTCACCATTTACATAAAATAGGCTAAACATAGTTTTTAAAGGCAAACATTCAGTTCTATCTAAAACAATACTTAAATTATTATTTAATTCATTCATTATCTCCCACTTTATCCTCTATTAGGGTCACGGTGGGGTTCCCCATGCCCATCCAGGGGAGAACGTCTCGGGCGCTGGGCAGATAGACCCAGAACAGGGCGCCAATCCATGGCTGGGCACACACTCACTCACGCAGACACACTTTATATGAGGCAATTTTGAGAATTCAATTAACTTGAGGCGGCACGGTGGCTTAGTGGTTAGCACGTTCGCCTCTCAGCACTAGGGATTCCCGGTTCGAATCCCCATCTGGGTGGAGTTTCCATGTTCTCCCCGTGTCTGCGTGGGTTTCCTCCGGGTTCTCCGGTTTCCTCCCACAGTCCAAAAACATGGATCAAGTTAATTGAATTCTCAAAATTGCCCCGTTTAGAGTGTGTCTGTGTGAGTGAGTGTGTGCCCAGCGATGGATTGGCGCCC
>JAFMOD010000248.1:66861-85506 GCA_019802435.1 Corydoras maculifer
GGGGGGCTGAATAATTTTGCACATCACACTTTTCAGTTTTTTATTTGTAAAAAAATTGTTGATTCATGTATAACTTTCATTCCACTTCACAATTGTATACCACTTTGTGTTGGTCTTTCACATTAAATTCCAGTGAAATATATTTATGTTTGTGGTTGTAATGTGACAAAATATGGAAAAGTTCAAGGGGTATGAATACTTTTGCAACCCACTGTATATTGCATAATATTAGATCAAGTTATACTTATTAATATTTTACAGTCTATTATGTTAGTACTTAAAGTGGTTTATAGTGATGTTGAAAAAAAAATACATGCTAAAATAATTGTAGCTTTGAATTATTTCCTGTTAATTACTGCTAAAATAATAATCATTTCTAACATCAAGAAAACTGACAAAACAGTAAAATACTAGTAGACTGAACATTCCATATATTATTACTATAAAGGTAATTATTATAACTATGTACCAACTACATTATTAACGGTATTATTAGTTTTTATTAGTAACCTATAAAATTGGAAATATGTAGGGATCAACCACAACAAAAAAAATATCAAGAAACTGAACACATTAACCTTGCATGGGATTTTTTCCTAACAGGTATGTTCATACTTGTCTGAGGAAAAGAAGGGGGGTGAAAAAAAGAAAGATTTTGACTCTAAACATGTTCCAGTTGTCTGAAGAATCTTTTTGTACTGATTGTGGTCTAGATGAAGACTACACTACAGTGGCATGCCAAAAATGTTCACAGCTTACACACACAGCCTAGTGGACATGTCTGTAATGTGTTGGGAGCGGGGGGGGGGGGGTAGAGTTAGGGGGTGTCAGCCAGATTATAAATCACAGAATACTTTCAAGGTCAAGTATACACCCTGTACAATCAACACAGAGATTGCTACATGAAGGTCCCCCTGTTTATTTCCTATAAAACCTATGTTTATTTGATTTTATTATAGGACTCTTATTAAGCACCAATTCATAATAGTAAATTATGTCAGTATTTATTTCAATTGACCGCAAATACAGCATGGGTCTACCTGAGCCCACTGGAGACCACTCTGACCAAAGTGTTCAATGACAAACACCAGCAAGTACATTTGCTGCCCTCCTTCTTTAAATTACAGCCATATTTGACATTTGTTTTTCATAAAATAAATGACCCTACTAACTGAATTTTACGCTGCTATTAATGATGAGGGTTAAAGGTTTTGCTCAAGGAACCACACTGCTAACTTTATTGGACCTGGGATTTGAACAATCAACCTTCAGCTTGATAGCCCAATGCCCTACCCATTGAGCTACCCATACCGTGCCCTACATAATAAATTATTTAATCACACCCAATTATCACGTGTGTGTGTGTGTCATACCAACTGTTAATTCTGTTACTTGGTTATGTTTTTCCATGTTGTATTATCTTCTCTGACAATATCAAATACATTAGTGATGTTAGACTGCTATAATTTTGCACACCTATATACTGAACTTTATTATGTACCCTATAACAAATGTTTTACATTTAATAAAATATAAACATCTTATGGAGCAGCAAAAAAGTAATTGTACAGATATGTAATTATAGTAAGTATAAACATAAATGCATTGAAATATCACAATTTCTACTGCCACAGTAATTGTATGATCTATGCAGATGAACAGCAAATATACTGGCTAGGTGTAATTAGGTACTAACGGGTAGGGTTACAAAAAGCTACATGTAACTTCCTGATTTTAGTCTGTGTGATTTTGCACCACTGCAGAAAGCCAATTACAGCTAGGTTCAAAAACATGTAGGAGCCAATCATATCTCAGCTTATTTGTATCTTCCCACGCTTGTGAATAATAAATAAAACTGTCTAATGAGCAGCAACCAACATGAGAAAAGATTAAAACAGTGCAGGGGAAGAATTTTGCTCACGTAAGAATATTTAGCACAGTTTTGGACAGTGATTTAATGCCAATTACAATCTTCCACATATATTTAAAGGCTCTGTAACCATTGAAGTTAAATAACATAAGTGAGGTTTATTCGGAGTGATTTGAATAGGGTTGAAGCTTAAGTTGTTTTTATTTTATTTAATTAATTGTTTTCACCAAGCAGGGTGACACGTTGGCTTAGTGGTTAGCACGTTCGCTTCTCAGGACTAGGGATTCCCGGTTAGTATCCCAATCTGGGCGAAGGTTCCATGTTCTCCACGTGTCCACGTGGGATTCTCAGATTTCCTCCACAGTCCAAAAACATGGATCAGGGTCAATTGAGTTCTCCAAATTACCCCATATAGAGTGTGTTTGTGTGTGAGTCTGTGCACAGGGATAGATTGGCACACTATCCTGGGTGTATCTGCCCAGAGCCCGCAAACATTTCCGTGGATGGGCATGGGGAGCCCCCCCTGCAACCCTAGTAGAAGATAAAGTGCAAGATAATGGATGAACAGATGTTTTCACCAAGCTGGAACCATATACAATATTATATTATATTATACAATACAATATGTCCCAAAATGCTAGAGAATGAAAATGACACCATAAACACTGTCAAGGGATATATATATATACATACACACACACACATATATATATATATATATATACATATATATATATATATATATATATATACACAAATCGTATCTGCTGGAAAAAAAAGAGTTTATTTCCATATTCAACCATTTTTTCTATATAGCAAAACAATTTATTACAATCTATAGTCTGTAGCATTGTTATGTGCATAAAGACGGGCATTTCACATTGATTGAGTTAAATCTATGGTGCGTTCTTAAATAAGTCTTTTATATTGTTGTCCAATAAACTAAGAAACAAAACAAGTGTCTTCTTGCTATGAAATAATGGAATTTTTTTATGATATATAAAATGCTGTACATCCCAAAATGAAAACATTACAACCAGACTTATATTATGAGGAGATTCTCACTTCTCTAACAGAACCGGTGGACGTGTCATCAAAGTGATCCTTCTCCAGTACCAGATCATAATGATGAGTATGCTTGGAGTAAGGAAAGTCTTCATTGCAAACCATACCTTGGTGAAGCCACCATTTTGATGGATACCCTGAGAAAAAGTGAAAAACATAAAGAAAAGGTATAAATAAAATCATAGGGCTATTCCGACACAGAAATTAACTTTACAATAAAGATATTCCAGAGTCTGTCATTTAAGTTAATGCATTTAAAAAGCTGATACTGACAATAAAAATGATCATTTGCTTATTTTTATTTCCTAACACATTTAAAAACTGAAATATGCACCTGTATTGTGTACTAATATTGCACTGTGAAATTATGGGCATTAAAAACCCACTTGAACTCATAAACACAATTTAAAATTTGCCAATAGCAGAGATTAGAAAGGAAAAGGAACTGCAGGTGGAAAGGATTTATATCTTACCACAAGACGAATGTCCTTAATTTCCCCAATCCCCATGTTTACTCTTTTCGTCTTGCCATCAT
The DNA here is from genome assembly GCA_019802435.1 of Corydoras maculifer. NCBI lineage: Eukaryota > Metazoa > Chordata > Actinopteri > Siluriformes > Callichthyidae > Corydoras > Corydoras maculifer. Next base: position 70,332 of record JAFMOD010000248.1, read on the forward strand.
GAACAGGAAGCCGAATGTTTACAAGGTAATATTTGTGAGATACTGTGCCGAACTCAATTAAGGGAAGAAGATCGCATTCATAATAACCACCCTCATTTTCTATGGTCTGTGAAATGCAAATAAAAAAAATTAAATCACACAAACAATACACTACAGAAAAAATAGAAAGCGTGTATCAAAACAATGCATTTTATACGGTATATATGAAAATAAGCACCACTTACCTTAACAGTTGTAAAATTGCAGTTGAGTTTGCGGTGCTCTAAAGAATGTGCCATCTCAGTCCACTCGCTCAATGTATCATCTCTGTATGCAAGGCTGACATCTATAGTGACCATTGCGCCATCTTCTGCTCACAAACATAAAAAAAAGTGTAAACTAGCCTCATTATGGAAAGAGTATACAAGGAGCAAATACACATCAGTATCATGGATACTGGATGGTCGTGGGCAAAATGTTAGTCTGTTTGAGAAGGGTCGAATCATTGGCATGCATCAAGCAGAGAAAACATCTAAGGAGATTAAAGAAAAAAACTAAAATTGGGTTAAGAAATGTTCAAGGCATCATTAAAAACTGGAAGGATGGGTTGGGATCTATTGTCTTCGAATGTGGCCACAAAAATATCCTGAATGAATGTGATCAGCGATCACTTAAACATTTGGTAAAATCAAATCGAAGAAAAATAGAAAAAATTAGGGCTATGTTTAATAGGGACGGTGAGAGCATTTCCAATGCGAAAGAAAGTCTAGGGATTGGGACAGAATACCACTAATCAGTAAGGCTGACTGAAAAAAAGGCTTCAATTTGCAAGGGAGCATAAGGAGCAACGGAAGAAGGTCATGTCGTCTGATAAGTTCAGATTTTCCCCGTTCCAGGGTGAAGGGCACATCAGGCTAAGAAGCGAGGCAGGTGAAGTGATGCAAATATCATGCCTAGTGTCTACTGTACAAGCCTGTGGAGGCAGTGTCATTATCTGGGGGTGCTGCAATTGGGCAGGTCCAGGTTCAGCAACATGTGCTCAAAGAACGCAGTCAGCCGACTACCTAAATATACTGAACGACCAGGTTATTCCATCAACAAACTTCTTCCCTAATGACATGGACATATTCCAAGATGACAATGCCAGGATTCATCTGGCTCAAATTGTGAGAGGGAGTTCAGGGAGCATGAGAAACACATCATTCTCACACACAGATTGGCCACCACAGAATACAGACCTTAAATCCATCCAATCCAATCCTCCATCCAAAGATCCAATCTTTGGGATGTGCTTTGGTCAGGCAGTGTATGTTCATTTTTGTTAAATGTCCTCTCAGGCCAAGCATTAAATAAAATGAAAATACTCTAAATAATACTTTTTGTTTTTTTAATAATAAACATGTTCGATAGAGAGCCGCGTATATGTACAATATTAAAAAAAAAATCCCCAAAAAATGGAATGTTACCGACTGACCCACACATTAAGATGTTAAAGTAAGTTTAAAAAAGAAAATTATAAAAAAAAAAAAGTATAAAAAAAAAAGTATAATTAAATCAAGTCACTTAATATACACGTATTTCATTCCATTTCACTGCCAATCAACCAACAATTATTATAAACCAAAGAAAGTACCTGATGTTATTTTTCTGAGGCATATATTCAATAAAGTTTGTAAACCCCTGGTTTAAAATAGGCTGAACTTAAAGGGCAGGACCAAAAGAACCCTGCCAAAGTCCTCTGAGAAGTTACTGTTTCAGCAACACATTCCTAGCTAATGGTGGGATGGTGAAGAATTAAATCTTAAGTAGTAGTTCTCCCAGGTTATCAAATCAATAACCCTGATTTCTGTGATCAGAATGTTTGCTGTTAAAACTAAACAAACATGTTTTAAATTTAGTTTTAAAAGATTTGATGTGTCCTCATCCCTATTCAAAGGGATCTACTGCATTTGTTTGGATTTTATTTAAAAATCTGTAAAACAATACAGATTTAAAAAGTACATTTGGTTGTTCTGAACAGGTAGTAAACTTTTCTTTAAAGAAATGTTAATTAACTTATATTGATTATAAGCATTCCATTATTCACCTTTGTTTTAACATATTATTCATTAACTAATTAACTAGTAGGCGGCACGGTGGCTTAGTGGTTAGCACGTTCGCCTCTCAGCACTAGGGATTCCCGGTTCGAATCCCCATCTGGGTGGAGTTTCCATGTTCTCCTCGTGTCTGCGTGGGTTTCCTCCAGGTTCTCCGGTTTCCTCCCACAGTCCAAAAACGTGGATCAAGTTAATTGAATTCTCAAAAATTGCCCCGTTTAGAGTGTGTCTGTGTGAGTAAGTGTGTGCACAGCGATGGATTGGCGCCCTGTCCTGGGTCTATCTGCCCAGCGCCCGAGACGTTCTCCCCTGGATGGGCATGGGGAACCCCACCGCGACCCTAATACAGGATAAGTGGGAGATAAGGAATGAATGAATGAATGAATAATTGACTAGTTCACACAAATGTAAACTCTATATCCTTAGTGATAATATATCATAAATTAATTTAATTAATTGCACATTAGTCTAGCTCACCTTAAAGGTTATTTTCTAGTGAAGAACTAGGAAAACTGGGAGAGGGCAGCTAAGAGTAAAGAATATAGAAGAGAGAGTGGCATTATTAGCAGGATTGTCTCTTCCAGACTGTTGGCAGTACACTCACCACACACACTGCAAAGATCTCAGCTTAGCACACGAACATTCCTCCCTATCACACCCGCCATCACCCAGGCTACTAAGCCCTTTCAACAGCTGTGTTATTGCTGGAGCCATGCCAGGCATGGGGGTATTCAGGATAGGACAAGGCTTTATTACACCACTGGGGAAAGTACAAAGGGGAACGATGTCTGATCTGGGTCATGTGTGTAGCAAAGTGTGGTACTCAACTGAAGACACCTTACAGAATTTATGCATTTATTCCTGACAAAGACAAAGAAAGGTAAATTTCAGTGCTTAACTTATATACTATTGTGTTAAAGTGTCTCTAAGATACACCAGGAACCCTGAAACATTTTACTCAACAAGCCTTGGCAAGATAATTAGAGATGATTGAAGACTCTAAGCTCAAATGTCTTGGGGTATCGAAACCTTATAATCTCTTTATCACTTTTTCAATGTACACAACAAAAATAACAAGCAAATCCTACCTTTCATCTTTGACTTTATTCCTTTTACACCCTACTTAAAGTTTGCAAGCCAATATGGAAAAACATGAGGAACATAACCTACTTCATACTACTTTATACTTAGTCATGGATGTTTGATCTGACATCTGACAGACCACGAATACTTGTTCAAGGGAAGAAAAAAAAGAAAAAAAAGAAAAGAAAGGTATTTATTTATTTTTGCATCTGGGTTCATGACCTTAACTTTACAATATACTGACTTATATTTCGTGGACATAAATTAAACCGTGTACCCCCGCACCCATCAGCCACAGGGCCTAATTAATGCCTGTTGAGGGACGACGCTGTTGATCTTTATCAAAAATTCTGGTACAGACTCTGAATCACAGTGGAATGATTTGGCAACTGATAAAACATGTTGGGTCTAGAAGACCAGTAAACAGCCACATCTGGCAGAGAGGAATTTACCGGAAGGGGATCACACACTGTGAGCGTGGAAAAATAAATTCTTAATCTCACAAAACCCAGCTCATGTAACCAAGCTGTAGGTCATTATACATACATTTAAAGTTTTTTTTTTTTTTTTTTTTTTTTTAGAGCTAATTAAAATATTTTTAAAGTAATTTTAACAAAAATATTACCACAGGTACAATGATTTTTTTTAACTGAGATAAAATCCTGATTTAATTGTTCCTATAAAAACCTGCAACATTGAATTGGGGAGGAATAACACCATTTTATACTTAGACTTGTTTTAAGTTTTTTTTTTTTTTACTTTCAATGTTGTAGTATTTAATTGCTTATGAGTAAATGCGAGTTTATTAAAGGTAGATATACAAAAATAACTAAAAATAAAACGCATTACTTGGGATGAAAAAGCTTCTCAGTGTGTTTTCTCTCTAGCATGTATGGACAGTCAATTAGGTCACATTTCTAAATTTTGATAACAAGTGTAGATTAAAGCAATTTAACAAATACTATATATATATATATATATATATATATATATATATATATATATATATATATATATATATATATATATATATATATATATATATATATATATATATTATATTTATTTACTGTATATTATGTAATCATCTACCCGTGTGTCTACCTGTGTTTTCATTTTCAATTTAGTGGTGTCTGCTTTGCTGTAAAACATATGGCTGCAATGTGACACTTAAAAAAATACAAAACACAAGAACATTTCAAATAAATCATTTGCTTGGTTTCTGGGATCTGCGGCAACAATATAAAAACCAGGTCTAAATGCACTGCATGTCCCATATTATAAAACTGACTAAGAAGAACTAAAATTAAATTTAGTGTCTTTTTACAACATAGAATTCTCACAAATCAATTTTTGCAGAAGTTCAGGACAATAACAGTTTGCAGTGAATTACAACCAATAATGTGAATAGTGCTAAAAAATAAATGTAGAGTGATGATACCATATAGGGAAGGTTTAATATATGAAATGAAAATGCCCTAATCCCTGTCCAAAGCCATGAGCCATGCTGCATAGTTGACCACCACTTCCCTTTTCCACAAAGACTTTTCATTAAATTACCTGATTTATCTTGTTAATCCCTTAATCACATTAAATGCCACTGAACCAGCCTTAAAAAAAAGCTTAGTAAAGCAAAAAGACTGCTTCAGAAGAACACCAAAGCCCATATACAACCACCTTAACAATCTTGTTTTATAATATTTTATTAATTTGTCATTTGCATATCAGTTATTCAGTTTTGTATTGCTTTTCGAACTCCCTCCCCCACCCAACTGAATTTGTACCATACCGTGGTGTCAATTATGTGTACTATTACACCCCAGTAACAAATGTAATATATGGAGTTTAGGCAAATTTTTTTATATCTGGATATATCCATCAGCATTATAATACAAGTCTGATCAGACTTGTATTTTTTTTTTTTTTACAGTTTTTTACATGCTAAAGACATGTTACTGTAATTTAGCCATGTGAAGAGAGTTGTAGCAGATTAAGCCACCCCAGTCATCGCAGCCAAATCCAAGACCCATCAGTCATTGTTAGTCCTGTCTAAGTGGAAAAATTTGCCATAGGAGACTGGTGCATTGCTCAGAATGTACATGCATCTCCTTTGCGTACTCTCACACACACACACACCATTAGTTTGAAACATTAAAAACTACAATTAAGGTAATAACAAAATCACAAGGCACAGCTTTTTAATCAACAAAGTAATAAGTTCTCCTCTGATTAACATAAAGAACTATGTTAATATAAAGAAAAATGTACAATTAAAAACACTTACCAATCTGGTTGTGAACTTTGAAAGCAATGTCGAACTGCAGGATGACAAGCATGAACTGGAACCATGGGCTCATCTCCTTGTTCGGCAGAGGAATATGCACAGCAAAGACAATGTTATTAGCCACGATCCTCTTAGCTGTGGCCTCGTCAAAGTCTCGGAACTTGCTGCATTGATTTGGACCCCATGGCATGAACCACTTCCTGCCCTGAAATGGCTCCTTCTCAATGTTCACGCATTTAGTAGCAAGGTAATGTACAGCAGTAGTGGGACTAGGAGCTAAAAAAGGGGAAAAATAAAGAACTTAAAATAATACCAAAATGAAATCCAAAATTAGCTTTTATCTTCTGGTCAAAATTAATGTCTGCTGCTTCTGTTAACAGTTCAAGTCTTGCTTTTCTGCTGCATAGAAAAAAAATAGAAATAGCTTATTTTTAGTTTGAAAAAGGGCTGTTTTAACACTAAGGCCAGGTCCAAAATAGGTCTCCACTTCATTTGCACTCGCCTTTCTCTAAACATTCGCTCATCATAATGCATCTTTAATAGTAAGTCAGAGAACCATGACTCATTTGAATTTGTATGGAAAGGAGGAAGGGTTTAGCATGAACAGCAGGGGACCTTTTTCCTTTTTATTTGCTTAATGTGAATGGGTAGTTAATAAAACTCTTACTGCTTCACTCACAATAAATGAGTAGGGAATAAGAGATGATGAAAACTAGTTCAGCATTAAAGGGAGTGTTCCAGTAGGTCGAAATACGTTAAAGCATACATTTTCTTTGCTGCTATGAACAGGCAACGAGGATCCCAAAAATAAAGAAAAGCCAATTTAAAAACTGAACTTTACACTAGAATTAACCATTAATTATTTTTTTAATGTATACGTTAACCAATTAGACCCCAAATATTTAAGAGCAATTCACATATTTTATAATGTGATCATTTGCACATAAACATCTTGCATGTAGATGAAGGGTCCCAGACCATTGGGGGATGGGGATGGCCAAGGCTAGACATCTATAATATCTCACAATAAGGTCTGCATGGAGTTATATATGACGAATTAAATATGAATTGGACTGGCGGTCCTACAGGACGCCCTCTTAATGGACTCACATATAGTTTTCCAGTTTTTAGTTTTTCCATTTCTGTCTCTACATGGCTGTCCCACATTGTTGTTGCTGCCTGGCCGCTCAAGGAGGATGAGTCCCCCACTGAGTCTTGGTCCTCCCAAGGTTTCTTCCTTGAATAACAACATAAAAGGGAGTTTTTTCTTGCCACTGTCGCTTCGGCTTGCTCTTTGGGGGTTTAACGGCTTTTCATTCTGTAATGCTGCTTTGCGACAATGAACTGTTGTAAAAAGCGCTATATAAATAAATAACTTGAACTTGAACTTGAATTGACACTTTTGCACACTTTTTCCTCTAGGTGTGCAAGCTTAAATGGGTTTGTACAACTATCTTGCAATACTGTCCAGGTCTTTTCCTATGTTTAGTACATAGAACACCGGGATGGTTTACAGCAGCCTTCCAAAACCCTCAAAAAAGAAACAGTTTAAAAAAAAAATTAATTAAAATACAAAAAAAAAAATTTGCAAATAAAGTAGAAAACGGGACGACACGTGGCTTAGTGGTTAGCACGTTCACCTCTCAGTGCTAGGGATTCCCGGTTCGAATCCCCATCTGGGTGGAGTTTCCATGTTCTCCCCATGTATGCGGTGGTATCCTCCGGTTTTCTCCCACAGTCCAAAAACATGGATCAAGTCAATTGAGTTCTCCAAATTGCCCCATATAGAGTATGTATGTATGTGTGAGTGAGTGTGTGTGTGCCCAGCGATAGATTGGCGCCCTGTCCTGGTTGTATCTGCTCAGCGCCCGAAACGTTCTCCCCTGGATGGGCATGGGGAACCCCCCCGCGACCCTAATCTAGGATAAAGCGAAAGATAACTGATGGATGGAAGTAGAAAACGGGTGTGTTTGATGACTTTAAAAACTTGTTAATGTTATGAATCTTGCACATGTTGTTTCACCATGCAGAATGATAACACATGTGTAAGTAAAAAAAAAAGGATTGGAGCTCTACTGTTTAAAAAAAAAAAAATCACCAAGTTCCAGTTTACACCATAGATTTGAAATATAATTTTTTACATTTTTAGTAAAACCAAAATACATTAATGTATGTTTTTAACCATTTAGGTAAATTTGTCTAAGTGTAGTTTAGACTTTAAGATTTTCTTTTTGAAATATTTTCACCCAAAAATAAAACATTTAATTGCATTAAGGCTGTGACAGAAAAAAGATACTGTACTGTAGAAGGCTTGGTTGTACAAAACACGTATAACATTTAAAAAAATTTATGACTGCGAATGACACAAAAATGGTTTTACTTTTGCTAATAACAAATTTAATGATGCTGATTAAATGTAAATGAATATAAAAAGTTGATGCCTGCAACTCCTTAAAACATGTCAGTCACTTGCATCTTTCTAGAAGATGTATAACCCACTACTCTTTCCAATGTTGCTTCAGGTCTTTGAAGACATAATATAATGCACAGCTCCCAACATAGCATTTCAGCTGGATTGCAGTGAGAATTCTTAGCCAATGCAAAACATTTATACTACATTTACATTTAGCAGACACTTTTATCCAAAGCAACTTATATTGAGAGAACTCCACAAGTCAGTAGTTACTAAAAAAAACAGCTACAGAAATGTAGAATTATAAAAGCTGATCATTATTCTATCCGATCTTAGTGTTCAGTAGGATTGATGTTCAGAAGGGTTGAATTAAAAAATTTGAAGACTTAAATTCCTCTAAAATCAACACAACAATGCATCTTGTTATTTCACAAATCACGGTCATTTAAAGTGTCTGCCAAATAAGATATCGCCACAAGTCTGGTCTTAAAATGGCAGTCACTGAAAAGTGAAATTACTTGCATTGTAGTTGTCAGTTGTCAAGATCAAAAAAGGGTTTGTAAGATTTTTACCTTAGTAAAATATATGCTTAATGATGTTTTTTTTTGTTATTGTGAATATTTATCTGCATAATATTGTTTACCTAATGATTTAATTTATTTACCTGTATTACAACTTATTTGAAAAACTCCACCCTCAATCATAAAAAAGCAAGCAGAATAACTTATGTCATGTTCATTTTCTAATAAAATGGAGCAAGCCATGAGCCTTTCCACCCAATTACCCCTGCTGCCACCAGCTGGAGAGCAAATACAATGGAATCCGGAGTTAATTAAATCAATCCGGACAAACTAATTTCTCAATCATTAACTCTCCCAGTCACTACATCTAAATTAGCAACAAAGGCATAGCCACTACTACAATAGATTACATTTGATCATCTGTGTCTGGAACATGAAATGAAAGACTTTGGCCTTTTGGATTTGTGAAAGAAACCCTGAATCATGTTAAAGACTAAATAGCCCAAAGACAAGAGGGAATTGTGACAGTCATCCAGAACAAAACAGACCAAAATGAAGACAGTAAAACGGAGGTGAGATGTGAAATTACTAGAGGGCAAGAAATGCAAGGAGAAGAGAGAACAAAGATGTTTTTGAATACTTTTTACTTGAACTAAAAAGTCTCCAAGTTGAAGTTTTGNACTAGAGGGCAAGAAATGCAAGGAGAAGAGAGAACAAAGATGTTTTTGAATACTTTTTACTTGAACTAAAAAGTCTCCAAGTTGAAGTTTTGGGGGTTAACTATGTGGTTATGTTTATTTGTTATTTCTTTTGAAATAAATAAAAAAAAAGTGTCTGAACATTGTATTTGCATAATAATTAAAGGGTTAAAGTAGGGGTTTGGGCTGATAGAAATAACTTCCAAAAAAATAAGAAAATGAAACATGAGCCTCACCAAAGACAGTACTGATTAAATACTTGGCACACTTTACCACTGCCTAAATTTTAACTGTCATACATTGGAATTAAGTATTACATTAACTGAATGACATCTTATAAACCCTACAACAATACTTCATCCTTTCTTTACAGAAACATATGAGACACATTTACAAGCACTATATGTGCGTATATAAGCATTACAGTATTTACAAGCTCTCCTAATTAGAGACTTTATATCAATGGTGCTTATTGATTTAGTGCACACTACGCAACAAGGTTCTTGACAAAATTTATTCAAGGGTATCTGTAGGTATCTTATCTGATATAGCCAAATATCAGAAAAACAGATCACTGCTTAACTTGAATTAGGAGAACTTGCTAAAAGAATTGTGTCACATTTTTGCCATACCACCTAGCTATACTCCAAATAAACTTACAGTGAGGTTTAGCATTAATGATTGATCCTGAAATTATGTTAAAAAAAAAAACTAAAATGCTATCAGCTGTGCATTAACACTATTAAAAAAAATTTTCTTTTCTGTATACTGATCCCATTACATGATTTATAGAATATGTGCCCACACCAAACCTGGACCTCAACCCTAATGATAAATTGTGGAATAAAGTTATATATGAACTGAAGAACTTGAAGACTAAAGACCAGAGAAATTATGTTTAAACCTCAATGCTAATCTACCCCAAAAGGTTCCCTTGGACAGTTTAGTAAGAACATCTGTAAAATATTTGGGGGAAATACAATCAATTAAATTTTGAAACATGTTGATGTTAAGTAATTGGCAAAAAAAAGTACAGAAACTCCATAATCTTATGCACAATGTCCTAAGAGGCCTTAAAAATTATGATCTTGATTTTAGGAAAAACTTTATTTTAATGTTAAATTTGTAGTTAAATGATCATCATAGAATAAGAAATCAAACAAATTGCAATACATATATAAAACATGTTTACCATCTCAAATACAACTTACTAGCTTATTAACTTATTAGTGATTCATTTCATTATTCAATTCATTATTAAGCTATTTAAATTAGGTTTACATGCACTGATCTGACAACATTTTTTTTTCTTTTCTGTACGAGTAATAGAAAAGCTTAAAGAAATTATAGGTGCAAACAAAGGCTCATCATCAGAGCTCCAATAAAACAGCTTCATGTAGTCACTTTAACAACACAAAATACGGTTGATCGTTTTGACAAAGATGTAAAATTAGTCTTGGACAATGAGCACACGGGGTTACAAATTTAGACATAGAAAATGCGGGCTGAACAAATAAGGTAAACACTACAATGAAAAATGTGACGTAGTTAAAGACAAGAACGTTTTTCTTAGAAAACGTCCCAAGTTCTTCTAAAGTTAAAAACCAACACTGCAATGTGCTTAAACTGAAACACTAATATAAAGTTACTTTAAAACTTTCATTTTCAGTATAAATAATCTGATGTATTTTGAGAAAGCTTGTTCAAGCTTTGTTCAAAGGCATGTTCAGCTTTATACCACCTGCTCAGCTTGAAGGTTTCTAGATCATGAGAAGGAATCAAAACTCTAACTTGAACCTTTGTGTAATAACGAAAAGGAATAAAAAGGAATAACTCCAAAACTTTTGCTTCGTTTGCATAAATCACTCGTACCTTGTATTTCACTTCCTTAAAGAGTCGATACAAAGTAAATATCACTAAAGTCTTTAAGGATCAAACAGGCCGCCGAGATTCGAGTTTCACAACTACTCACCGATCAGTCCTCCGACCATAAAGGCAAAAGCCTGGAAGAGCAGCAGAATTACTCCCACTATCACCAACTTTTTGGTGCTCATATTTTCGATAATCGCCCCCGCCATTGCGCCGTGAAATTCCCCAAACTTTCTTCCCGAATAAAAGAAGGAACAAGTTAAAGACGAGGACAGACAAGTGGCTGCATCCAGGTGCACAGTCAGACCCGGACAACACTATGTGAAGCTTGTCCGGGTTGCCAGGTTTTACCGAATCCATTTTCAAAAGATTCAGGTTGCCAAATGTTTACTAAATGTGGAATATGTCGCGCATGCGCAGATCCGTTTCTTGACCACAAAAGTATGTGATTTTTCATACAACTCAATTAACTAAGTAATAATTACACATCAAAATGCAACTAGTTTAATAAAACCAAAGCAGATTTTACAATTGCTGCAATGATTCAATTTTGCAGTAGGTTTATTAAATTCAGTTTTAAAGTATTTCATAAATAATAGTGAGAGAATGCAGAATGATCATCAGAGTTTCCAATTTGATTTAAATTTGATTAATTTCATCTCATCACTTTATATTCTGCTTTGGAGGGGGTGTTCCCTTATCCATCCATTGTAACATTGTGGGAGCTGGGCTGACACAATCAGGACAGGCAGTTATACACTTATTCACACAGACACTCACAAGCACTATCCATCCATCCATTATCTTCCGCTTCATCTTATACTAGGGTCGCAAGTAGCAAATTTCATAACAGATTAATTTAGTTACTAATTAACATATATGGTGATTATTAAGGATTTATAGGGCACAGGTTTGCAAGGTTGTTGTTCTTACTCATTTATAATTTACAATTTGTTAATAAATTTTAATTGCGTGAGCAAATATAAATTAAATTCAGCAGTGCCTTTGATGGGATTATATTGTACACTGTTTTTGATCAGACAATGTTCATTCATTCATTATCTTCCGCTTTATCCTATATTAGGGTTACGGTGGGGTTCCCCATGCCCATCCAGGGGAGAACGTTTCGGGCGCTGGGCAGATACACCCAGGACAGGGTGCCAATCTATCACTGGGCACACACTCACACACACAGACACGCACACAAACAAACAAACTCTACATGGGGCATTTTGGAGAACTCAATTGACTTGATCCATGTTTTTAAACTGTGGGAGGAAACCGGAGAACCCGGAGGAAACCACGCGGACACGGTGAGAACGTGGAAACTCCACCCAGATGGGGATTCGAACCGGGAATCCCTAGTGCTGAGAGGCAAACGTGCTAACCACTAAGCCACCGTGCCGCCCTCAGACAACGTTAATTCAGTTTATTGTCCAGCACCTGCTGGTCTTCCGTCCACAGGTGGAGTTGCTGTTGTCGGTTTGAGCAACTGGAAGTGTTGTTGCTCCAGGTGAGGTTGCTACTTAGGTGCACACCCAAGAACTTGTAGTGGGAGACCACTTCCACCTCAGATCTTCCATCGTCAAGTGGGCATGTCTGCACCTTCTAAAGTCCACAATCATCACCTTCATCTTTCTTATGTTGATGCAGAGGTTGTTTTTTCTGTCTGAACCAACCCTCCAGGTGTTCTGCTGTGTTTTCCGCAAAGTTCATAATAGGACAGCCTGGATATATGATATATCATGTATTTCAAGTCAAGACAATTCCTTGCCATTGTTAAAGAGTTTAAATTAGTCATACACACACTTATTACAGTTATTTTTCCAAAAATTAAGAAAAAATTTTATTTTCTGTCTTTGGTGCATTGCTCTTTGACACCTCATTATAAATAGACTATGTTTAAATTACTTATCTGCATTGACCTAAAAAGAAATACCCACCTCATGATATATGTCACTTCTTGTTATTTTCCTTGATGTCACTGGCCTGCTTGTAGTACAGAACTGTTTCCTATAGGATGTGTGGGCATATCATCCATCCATCCATAATCTTCCGCTTTATCCTATATTAGGGTATGCCCATCCAGTGGAGAACGTTTCGGGCGCTGGGCAGATACACCCAGGACAGGGCGCCAATCTATCGCTGGGCACACACTCACTCATGCAGGCACGCACACATACACACTCTATATGGGGCAATTTGAAGAACTCAATTGACTTGATCCATGTTTTTGGACTGTGGGAGGAAACTCCAACCAGATGGGGATTCAAACCGGGAATCATGTGGGTATATCATAAAGAGTAAAATTCATACAATAGTAAACACCTACTGTTGAGTAGCTAATTTTACACAGCATAATTTTGACAAAAATTCCACTTGCAAAACTAGTCACAAAGTTTGTTTGTTATGATTTCTGTAGGGTAAACAGCAGTGTGCTACCCAGTATATCTTTCTGTTTGTATGGGTCGGTCACATTTCAGGTGCTGTGACATGACAGGGTCACCTGTACATCTGAGGTATCGTCTGGTGCTATAGGCGGTATGCAAGATGTGCACATGCCCTGAGATAATTTATATTGCTTTTATATTTATTTCATTAAAAACAAATAAACCTTTCAAACTTGAGTCTCTTGTGGATCTGTCTCATGCCTTGTGTCTGACATGCCACGTGACACTGATTATCATGGCACAATGCTGCCACGATCATTGAGCCAAAAACCCTCTGGCCAAGGATAGCACATTACTATCAGGTCACACTTTTGTAATTTTTTCAGCAGCAGGCAAAATGACACAGGTTGCTACATGTATACATTACATTTTTGAAAAACAAGTTGAGACACTGGGGTTGGTACCAACTTATATGGTATTTAATTTTACAATGTAAACACTTGCATACAAAGGTGCAAATTCATAGTTGTAACTAGTACAACAGTACATATTTATTGAAGATAGAACCGAAAAATAACAGGACAGTAATTTGGTGTCTGAACCAAACAGATTTAACAAAAACTACAGAGAACTTAGTGACACTGCGCTGGTTTGAATTTAATTTCATAAAAAAATGCCAAAGACTTTAAATAAAAGTTTAAATATGCTAGGATAAACGTAAAAAAGGTAAGCTCATTCAAAACCTCTAAAATTCCTTTTACAATTATGATATAAAAAGGGTCTGGTGCAAAATTAGAAACACATGTTGCTTTTGTCTATACCAAATTAATGTAATTTATAACAGTAATTTAACTAATAAAGAATTTATTTCATAACTTAATAACTAACTTTAAGATTCTGCAAAAACAAAACACAAAATATTTGACCTTTTTTGTTTTAAACCCCAAATTCAGTTTATTGCTTTTTTGTGTCATTTGACATAACCACCATGTCACACAGCATGTTAAGTAAACTTCTGTTAAAAAGAATTACCAACAATGACACTAAATCATAAAGGGGAAATCTGTGCAGCAGTACATCCATCCATCCATTGTCTTCCACTTTATCCTATATTAGGGTCGCGGGGGGGTTCCCCATGCCCATCCAGGGGAGAACGTTTCGGGCGCTGGGCAGATTCACGCCAATCTATCGCTGCGTACACACTCACTCACACAGACACGCACACATACACACTCTATATTGGGCAATATGGAGAACTCAATTGACTTGATCCATGTTTTTGGACTGTGGGAGGAAACCGGAGAACCCGGAGGAAACCCATGCGGACACAGGGAGAACATGGAAACTCCACCCAGATGGGGATTCTGGAAAAGAAAACAACATTACCTTTATCGATAATTGGTCTACTTTTGAGGGAAGGCCTGGCCTTTTGAAATAGGACGGCATCCATCCTTCACAGGAGGGTGCTGCGCTCATGTCACATAACATAGCCGATAGGGTTTTTTCTACAGATAGAAATAAAAATTGACAATTCAGAGCCATGGCCAGGCAGCAGACAGTATGGCCTAACCAACTGCCTGCGAACTGCCAGGAGTCGTCACCCACAATAACTAGGTTCCATACCATTAAGACAGTTATCAAGTATCGCAGTGAGCAAAAAACAAAAAGAGTCCAAAAAGTGTGCCAAAAAAATCTCATTAATATCAATACAACCTCAAGTAATGTAAGAAACACTTTTAAGTTAAATCTTGGGTTATTAAACATTAGGTCACTTTCATCAAAATCAGCTCTAGTTCAAGAAATAATAACTGATAACTTCCTAAATGTCTTTTGTCTCACAGA
>JAFMOD010000248.1:87227-114452 GCA_019802435.1 Corydoras maculifer
AAATGCCGTGCCTTATTAGCTCTAACTGCCTTCCTTGTCTGTTTCTTTTGAGGTGTGACCGGCTTCCTGGAGATCTTCATCCATGGCTCTGCCGACAAACACTGATGGAACCTGAATATTAATTGGACTGGCGGTCCTGCAGGACGCCCCCTTAATGGACTCACTTATAGTTTTCTAGTTTTTAGTTTTTACATTTGTTAAATGTCTCTACATGGCTGTCTTACATTGTTGTTGCTGCCTGGCCGCTCAAGGAGGATGAGTCCCCCACTGAGTCTTGGTCCTCCCAAGGTTTCTTCCTTGAATAACAACATAAAAGGGAGTTTTTTCTTGCCACTGTCGCTTCGGCTTGCTCTTTGGGGGTTTAAAGGCTTTTCATTCTGTAAAGCTGCTTTGTGACAATGTACTGTTGTAAAAAGCGCTATATAAATAAATAACTTGAACTTGATTCAAACCGGTAATCCCTAGCGCTGAGAGGCAAACGTGCTAAACACTAAGCCACCGCAGCAGGAACAGTAAGTGCTAATAATGCCTTGGGTAGGATAACTGGTTTAAAAGCGAGCACAGATTCTGTCTAGAGGATCAGTGTCCCACATGTGGGCATCCCATGCCTGGAACCAGCCAGTGAAGGTTGGAGGCTCTGCGACCAGAGGGGTCTGAGTGTAAGTAATCTTTAGCTGCGAAATGACATGACATTTAGAACAATGACAACGACAATAGTACATTTATTCCTCTGGTGTGTTGAACTTCACCTTTTTTTGGTGCCCCTGTCTTTTCTTCATCATTGGAATCATTGCCCATCCAAAGGAAAATATAAGAAAAGCAGCCTGCATTTAGTCTTAGAAATAAGTTTTTTCAACATTTACATAAAATAGGCTAAACATAGTTTTTAAAGGCAAACATTCAGTTCTATCTAAAACAATATTTAAATTATTATTTCATTCATTCATTATCTCCCGCTTTATCCTCTATTAGGGTCACGGTGGGGTTCCCCATGCCCATCCAGGGGAGAACGTCTCGGGCGCTGGGCAGATAGACCCAGGACAGGGCGCCAATCCATCGCTGGGCTATTTTAATTTAATTTATTCATTCATTTATTAATTATCTCCCACTTTATCCTCTATTAGGGTCACGGTGGGGTTCCCCATGCCCATCCAGGGGAGAACGTCTCGGGCGCTGGGCAGATAGACCCAGGATTTTCCCCATACAGTTATTAACACTCTTTTCAGATTTATACAGTGCTATAGCACTGTATAAATACTAGTGATTGAAAGTTTATAAATGCTTTAGAAATTTCTACAGTTCTATATAACTGCACCAGATTTCATCAGAAGTCAACTAGAGGCAAATCAAGCAAATGGGACAAAAATAATACTATACTTGTTTTTATTTATCAAATTTATTAAAAATTTGAAATAAAAAATAAAATGTATTAAATATTTGTTGTTGGCAAAAGTATGTGAGCCAATATTTAGTCCCTGATGTGGAACTAAATTCTTATTCTTTGTTCTAAATTTTTTGTTTTCTTTATTGTTAATAAGGATACATTGTTATAAAAGAGGTGTACAAATTTATAGACAAATCATACTACAGTGGTCGTGTAAAAATAATTTTTCATCCCATTTTGTCATGTACATTCTGTCAATGATCAGTTAAAGATCAGTTAAAGTTTTTTTTAATGCAATAGAAATGTCATAAAAGGACATAAAGCTGTTCAAACAAACAACAACAAAAAAAGTTATAGCAGTTTGATTGAGGAATTATACTTAAAATCCCTCAAGGCAATATGCAAGGTCAATCAATCAAGTGCCAGAAATGTTTTGTTATTTACTAGCACTCCTTACAGAAAGATAATGACCCTAAGCCAGTACTTCTCAAATAGTGGGGCAGGGGGGCGCAGTGCCGTGCCTAAGAATAATTTTATTAACTTTGTTTTTTAGTTTGTAAAGAATGAAATCATTATTTAAACTAGAAACATTTTTGAACTGACTGGCAATTGATTAAATTTGAAAAATTAAATTAAATAAAATCAACAAATAACAATAAATTCAAATTCATCAGTAACATTAATTCAAGAGCAAAATATATTAACACTTTAAGTTACAAATCAAAAATAAATACAGCAATTTGTGCAGTTTTTTTTTTTTTTTAATCTAAATAAGGAATTCAGAGCTAATGTCTACAACGCACCTGTTTTGCAGCGCACAGCTTTTCTAAAGTAGCTTTCATAAAGCGGGATGATTGCAGGTTATACGCGTCCTGTCTTCGATTAAAAAACTCAAGCGGTTTATCAGCGTGATTGGGGTGTAATGTCTTCAAGTGACGCCTTCATTCATTTGGCTTCATGCTGCCCGCTGCCAACATTTTAAGACACATAAGACACACCGGTCTTTCTTTGTCTCCCACCTCAGTTACAGTGAAGCCAGGCCCTACATTCGCTTTGTCATTTGGTTTTCGGATGACTTTTGTTGGTCTCACTATCTTTGTCTGTCTCCGCCATCCATGTTAAATATTTTTCCATGTTGTATCTTGAGGGTTTGTTCAGTACACTTAATATCACTTGCTCTGTGATATCTTGTTATGCCCCCCCAGGCACGACACTGCGCCCCCCTGCCTCACTATTTGAGAAGTACTGGCTTAGGGTCATTGTCTTTCTGTAAGGAGTGCTAGGCACTCCTCACCCACCTGTTTTCATTTTCTTTTGATCATTTTAGGTTATTGGTTCTCGTTTAGTTAATGTATTTGTTATTTTCATTGGTTGATTCTGGTTTTCACGTGGTCGGCTTTTCGTTTTTATTCCTTCCGTTTCTGTTGTTTCGGCGTTCCGGCATTATTAGTATGTGTCAAGCATGTTCAACTTTTTGTTCAGAGCATTGTTTCAATAAACTTTGATTTACTTATCCACGCCTCCTGAATCCTTTCAATGACAGAATGCCGGAACCATATGGATTTGGATCCAGGAGCGAGACACGGTAAGTTAGTATTATTTTTTCCCCCTTCTTCCTTGCCTTCTAGCCTTTTTCTTTCGCCTGCACTCTTTCCCCTACGAACCCTGTCAGAGCCAGATGAACTCCGCGATTGCGTCGAGTCTCTCGGTTCCAGGGTTTGGCGAGTCGGTTCCGCGGGGCGTTGAGCCGACTGGGGTAGTTGACCTCGGCTCTAGTTTTTTTTTTTTTTGCAGTTTTTTGCAGTTTTGTTTTTGTAATTAGTCATGTCTAAACCGTGGTGGTGGTATGAGGAAGTCATATCCCTGGATGAAACAGAATCTGTGTATTCTGAGGGGAATCTCGACTCATGTGTCGACTCTGAGGATGATTTAGATTCCTTTCTCTCGGGACACGTTCTTCCTCCCCACATCCTTTTACAGTCCCCTGACTTGTGGCCCAATTCCCGTACCAGTTCCCCCAAGCACTCCTTACCCCCTCATTATACTCATTCCTCCTCTGAAAAACCTTCCGTTTCCCCGTAATCCTGCCCCCGACATTTCACTGCCCTACTTTGTTCCGTCTTCCCTCACCCTCGCACACTGACTTCACAAGGTGTGCAATTAAACGCTTTCCACCTCGTCAATCAGCGTTCCAACTCAAATGCAGGAGTCGGCGCAGCTGCCGAGGCAGGGCTAAGCCTCCACCCAGCTACATTGAGGAGAAGGTTCCCTCTGTGGTACCTGCGTCCCCTGCTCTTCCTGTGGAGAGTGTGGGTTCTGGTTGGAGCCACAACTCAGTCCCCTGACTTGTGGCCCAATTCCCGTTCCAGTTTCCCTTAACACTCCTTACCCCTTCATTATACCCATTCCTCCTCTGAAAAACCTCCCTGTTTATGTTCCGTTTCCCCG
Organism: Corydoras maculifer; assembly: GCA_019802435.1. Lineage (NCBI taxonomy): Eukaryota > Metazoa > Chordata > Actinopteri > Siluriformes > Callichthyidae > Corydoras > Corydoras maculifer. Next base: position 91,060 of record JAFMOD010000248.1, read on the forward strand.
TAATCCTGCCCCCGACATTTCACTGCCCCACTTCGTTCCGTCTTCCCTCACCCTCGCACACCGACTTCACGAGGTGTGCAATTAAGCGCCCTCCATCTCGTCAATCGGCGTTTCAACTCAAATGTAGGAGTCGGCGCAGCTTCCGAGACAGAGCTAAGCCTCCACCCAGCTACATTAAGGAGGAGGTTCCCTCTGTGGTACCTGTGTCCCCTGCTCTCCCTGTGAAGAGTGTGGATTCTGGTTGGAGGGAACATTTGGGTGTCAGTGGGGAATCTGATGTCTGTGAAGTGTCTGAGTGCGTTCCTATTGGTGGTGGTCCCCAGTGTCGTCCTCCTCCAGTGTGTGTGCCCGACGTCCCTGATGGTGTTGTGTGTGATGTCTTGTCTGTTCTTTGTGCGGGAATACTGGCAGTTTGTTTTTGTGTTCAGGAGGTAAAGGAGGAGGAGTTGGAGATCACCCGTGCAGTTCCGCCACCTTGTGGCATTCCAGAGGACCGGCCGGTGGTTCAAGAGGAGCGGCCGGTGGTTCCAGAGGACTCGCTAGCCGTGGTTCCAGAGGACTCGCGGGCCGTGGTTCCAGAGGACTCGCGGGCCGTGGTTCCAGAGGACTCGCGGGCCGTGATCCAGAGGACTCGCGGGCCGTGGTTCCAGGGGACTTGCGGCCAGTGGTTCCAGAGGACTTGCGACCCGTGGTTCCTGAGCAGTTGCCCTCTGAGCCGTCTCAGTTGCCCTCCGCTCCGTCTCAGTTGCCCTCCCTAGTCCCTTAAGCGCCAGAGCCCACTGTAGTCCCTTCCAAAAGGCCCCCGCGCAGTCTTCCTCCCATCAAAAGGCCACGTTGCCTCCGCGCCCTCAAAAGGCCGCGTCACCCTTGGTCGCCCTCACCCTCGACCCTTGGTTTTAGGTTATTGGTTTTCGTTTAGTTAATGTATTTGTTATTTTCATCAGTTGATTCTTGTTTTCACGTGGTCGGGTTTTCGTATATATTTCTTCCGTTTCCGTTGCTTTGGCATTCCGGCATCATTAGTATGTGCCAAGCGTGTTCAACTCTTTGTTCAGAGCATTGGTTCAATAAACTTCGATTAACTTATCCGCACCTCCTGGATCCTTTCTGCGCTATTGCGCTTTGTTTTTGCCCTAGTGGACACGCTTATGACACTTTCTGCCTGCTAATTATTTTAAACTGTAAAAACTGTAGTTGACTGATGTTTTGACATTTGCCTTTGGAGTCTGCTGGTATAATTCACAATTCATTGTTCCATCTATCATGGCACGCAGTCCTGGCCCAGATGCACTAAATCAGGCCCATAACATAATACTATAACCACAGTTTTATAGATAAGATGAGGTTTTTATGCTGGAATGCAGTGGGTTTTTTTTATCTAAACATATATAAAGTATATATATGTGACAATGTACTGTTGTAAAAAGCGCTATATAAATAAATAACTTAAACTTGAACTTGTATAACAAAATGGTCTATTTTGGTCTTATCTGTTCACAAAACATTCTTTAGCTTTTGTTTTTATTAGCTTGTACATGTGCTCTTTGCAAACTGCAGACATGCAGAAGTATTCACTTAATAATGAACTATTAAACATTATCGACTGTAAAGTTTTTAGATGCTTTGAGTTCATTTGTGACATCACAGACTAAAAGTCTTTTCTTTTGAAAAAAGGAGCTTCTGTGTGAGGAGAAAATGACAGGGATGAACTGAAAACACATGCAGAAGAGAAAGAAGGTGTGAATGGGTGAAAAAAAATGGAATGACTACTTAGAGATTTACTTGGTTGCCTTGTCGTTGTCCTTGCTTGGTGGACTCGCGCAGGTAGACTCGCAGGTCTTTACAACAATAGGTCTTCACATGAGAGGTGGAACACTTCCGCTGTTGCGTCAGCATATCGACAATACTTAAATAGCCCGGATGAAACTAGACAACGCCCCCTCCGGAACAATCACACGTTAAACGCAAGGTGCAAATTTCAGCAGAGTGAAACTAGAACTGAAACCAGTTATTCTATATACAGTTATATTCTAACTAACCGAGTAGTTTTAATATTTAACAACAAAAACACCCAAAAAGACTATTCTATTCAAGACTATATGTTTCTAAATGCAACAAGTTCTGTGGAATCCGTGCTGCACTGTTGTTTAGGGATAAGATGGTTACAGACTTTAATAGTACATTTTGTCATTTACATTTTGTCATTTAGCAGGCGCTTTTATCCAAGGCGACTTACAAGGTGAGCACGGGGTTGATCACAACATCCCTGGAGCAATGAGGGTTAAGGGCCTTGCTCAAGGAGCCACATTGGTAACTTCAGTGGACCTGGGATTTTAACCCCCAACCTTTAGATTGATAGCCCAATGCCCAAACCACTGAGCTACCACGCCCATAGTATGATTATTGTGTCAGAAATAATCACGATTATATGATTATTATGCAATAACTACCAAAGAAGTGTCAGAAATCACAGGAACAATGCACTTATGATTGTTATTTATTTAATGTAAACATAAATTAACATTTTAGAGCACACAATTTTAATTATTTTGTGAAAATTGTAATAGGGGTCAATGGATTGGATTTCAGAAGGATTTGAATATACATTCAAATATATGTGCTGACTAACCTTAGTGCTTTGCACTCGTATTCCTGAAACTTGTTGCTAAACCTTTCTGCCTACAGGGTGTACTGATCTTTATAATAGAGGATGCACACCTTCATCAGGTGTGGAGCATTAATGGAGCATCACTTGCATTAATTATCTTGAATAAAAGTCCATTGCCAATGGCTTCTCCTTCTTCCCCAGTGCCACCGCGCTTCTGCCACATACTTATTGGCATACCTATTCAAAAGAAAACTGGGTTTTTCCTGCAAGAACAAAGTAAACAGAAAATTGTGATGCAAGTCTAACTTTATTTTTGTTCTGTTTGAGCTGTATCACTTGGCTAATGGCACAAAACACATTTTCTTATAAATGGCATCTTGACAAGGTTAAAGTGCTCTTATGATTAATTAATGATAACATTTTTAATCATGATTGTTTGAAAAACGATCCCTAATGTTCCCTACTGTTGCTAAAAGAAAGCATTTATAAAGACAAAAACATGGATGGATGTTTTAGTCATTACAATATTTGTATTGTACTTAAGTGTGTGTGCAACAATTTAATTAACCTGATATTTTTATTACTTTAAATAATGTAAATTAAACAGACGCTGTATCTGCCCAGGGCGGCACGGGGGCTTAGTGGTTAGCACTTTCACCTCTCAGCGCTAGGGATTCCCGGTTCGAATCCCAAGCTGGGTGGAGTTCTCACCGTGTCCGCGTAGGTTTCCTCCGGGTTCTCTGGTTTCCTTCCACAGTCCAAAAACATGGATCCAGGTCAATTGAATTCTCCAAATTATCCCTAATAGAGTGTGTCTGTGTGAGTGAGTGTGTGCCCAGTGATAGATTGTCACCCTGTCCTGGGTGTATCTGCCCAGCGCCCGAAACGTTCTCCCCATGTTGGGCATGGGGAACCCCCCCGTGACCCGAGTAGAGGATAAAATGGAAGATAATGGATGGATGGATGTATCTGCCCAGTGCAGATGCATGGTAAGCCAGTTAGCTGCCTAACTGGGGCCTAAAGTGAAAAAAAAGGAAAAGTTTGAGTTTGAGGTCAAGAGATGGATGTTTCTTATTACACCAGATCTGAAAGGAAGCCTGTTCTCTATTAAAGTTACCCACTTGAGCCAAGGAGGCCCAGTTTCCCCCTTTGGGGAGGAGCACAAGCTTCCTTTCAATATTAGATGTCTACAGCTAAATAACTTTTTAAAGTAACTATACATTTGTAATCTATTTCCATCCAGTATACTTACCATACAGTAAAAATACAGAAAAAATACTTCTGTATAAATACATAAAGCCCCTAAAGTAATAATCTATAACATCCACATTATCATAGTCCTGAGTGTTTGCTGAGGGGAAGGCTTGAAGGCTTGTTTTAAGTGGATATCGTGGATTCGTCCCTAGAATTCCGCGACACCAGCTGCCCCTTTAACGAATTTCCACTTCTCTCACTCTCCTTGTATCGGCAAAAGAGGAGGTGGTACAGGTTTGCTTATCACCCACAAATGGAAATTCTCTCCTCTTACACTTTTATCAAACACTGTCTCATTCGAATTCCATGCACTGACAATCACTAAACCGGTTAAATGTCATTTTCTTGTTATCTATCGCCCCCCAGGTCAACTAGATAACTTCGTCGAGGAATTCGATATGTTATTATCATCTCTCCCAGATGATGGTTGTCCTCTTGTTGTCCTCGGCGATTTCAACATTCACTTAGACCGACCGTACGCCACTGAGTTTCTTGATTTCATCTCCAGCCTGGACCTCCATCTACTTCGCACCTCAGCTACCCACCGGGCTGGCAACCAGCTCGACCTCATCATGACGCGCTCATGTCTTTCTTCAGACATACACATCACTCCACTTCAGACCACTTCTTTATACAGTTCTTTGTCTCTATTCCACCCACTCCCATGGTTATCAGTAAAACATCTCAGGTACGTCACAATCTTAGCGCTCTCTCTAATACACTCTTTGCCGACTTGGTTACAGATGCCCTTCCTAGCATCTGTAACTTCTTAACCCTTGACACCAACACTGCATCAAGCACATTTTGCTCCACCTTAGCTTCATGTCTAGATCAGGTCTGTCCAAAATCCACCAGGAAAACACACAGTTCTCAGTCCAGTCCCTGGCTCACAGAGATGCTTCGGAAGCTACGTACTTCTCTTCGTTCTGCCGAAAGAAAATGGCGTAAGTCGGGTCTGTCTTCAGATTTAGAAAGATACCAGTCCTCACTTGCCACTTTCTCGAAGGATGTAACTGCTGCTAAATCCTTGTTCTTCCAGTCCAAGGTAACATGCATCTCAGATCCCCGCACCTTATTCACTACCTTCAATTCACTACTAACTCCTCCCTCTCCCCCTCCTAACACTTCTCTGTCAGCTGATGTCTTTGCAACTTTTTTTACAGAAAAGATGGAGGGCATCAGCAAACTCTTCATACTCACCATCTCCACAACACTACATCTCACACATCCAGCCATCCAACCCTCTCCTCCTTCTCCCCTGTCACAGAATCTGACATCTGCAAAATTCTCCTTGCCAGTAACCCAACTACTTGCCCCCTTGATTCCATCCCATCCCACATTTTTTAATCCATCGCCTCCTCCATCACACCAGCTCTGACACACACCGTAAACTCCTCTCTCACGTCTGGTACTTTTCCAAATTGTTTTAAACATAGTCAAACCCCTACTCAAAAAACCTACGCTCAACCCAAATTTGGTCGAGAGCTAAAGACCTGTTTCTCTTTTACCTTTCCTGTCTAAAACACTTGAACGGGTGGTATCCACACAGGTATCCAAATTTCTTAATCAGAACAATCTCCTTGATCCCAATCAGTCCGGTTTTAGATGTGGTCACTCCACGGAGACAGCATTGCTCTCTGTGATTGACTCACTTAAAACTGCCAAAGCCAATTCTCAATCCTCGGTCCTCATTTTGTTAGACCTTTCTGCAGCTTTTGATACAGTGAATCATCAGATTCTACTGTCAACTCTAGCTGAAATAGGTTTTTCTGATACGACACTTGAATGGTTTCGATCCTATCTCACAGGAAGGACCTTCAAAGTGTCATGGAATGGGGAGATCTCTTACTCTCACCAAGTACGCACTGGGGTGCCTCAGGGTTCTGTACTTGGTCCTCTCCTCTTCTCACTATACATGACATCACTGAGCACAGTCATCCAGGCGCATGGTTTCTCTTACCACTGCTATGCTGATGACACCATCTCAAATCGTGTATCTGCCTGCCTCACTAACATATCTGTTTGGATGAAGGCCCGTCATCTCAAATTAAACTTAAAAAAAACAGAGCTTCTCATTATCCCAGCTAAACCCTGAATCCATCACGACCTGACCTTCCAAATTGATGGCTCCACAATCTCCCCAACCGATTCGGTCCGGAACCTTGGTTTCACAATAGACTCCCACCTTAAACTCTCTGACCATGTTATCAAAACTGCCCGGTCCTGCAGATTCCTTCTTTACAACATAAGGAAGATCAGACCCTTTTTGACTGAACATGCTACCCAACTGCTTGTTCAAGCCCTAGTTCTATCCCGGCTCGATTATTGTAATGCGCTACTTGCCGGTATCCCAGCTTCCACAATCCGACCTCTTCAACTAATTCAAAACTCTGCAGCCCGACTTGTGTTCAACCAGCCAAGCGAACTCATGTCACTCCATTACTCACTTCACTCCATTGGCTCCCTGTAGCTGCTCGCATTCAGTACAAGTCACTGACTCTAGCATACAGAACCATTTCTGGATCTTCCCCCTCCTACCTTCACTCCATCTTTTCAAAATACACTCCGACGTGTTCACTTCGCTCCAGCGATGATTGCCGCCTGGCGATTCCACCTCTAATTCGCACTCCGTGGCATTCACCACTACAAAATGGTGGAATGTTCTTCTCAACTCTGTCCGTAAGGCGAAATCACTAAACAGTTTTAAAAAACTACTGAAGACGCATCTCTTTAACAAATACCTGTTGTAAAAAAAAAAAAAAAAAAAAAAAAGGTGGAAGGGGGGGTGCCGCAGCATCGAATAACAATCAGGTTTGATGAATTTACAGTATAGTTGGTTTTCTCCAGGCACGGTGGCTTAGTGGTTAGCACGTTCGCCTCTCAGCGCTAGGGATTCCCGGTTCGAATCCCCATCTGGGTGGCGTTTCCATGTTCTCCCCGTGTCTGCGTGGGTTTCCTCCGGGTTCTCCGGTTTCCTCCCACAGTCCAAAAACATGGATCAAGTCAATTGAGTTCTCCAAATTGCCCCATATAGAGTGTGTATGTGTGCGTGTCTGTGTGAGTGAGTGTGTGCCCAGCAATAGATTGGCGCCCTGTCCTGGGTGCAGGTTCCACATGCCATAAATACCAGTGAAAAATGCACTGTTTACCTGCACTGTATAGTCTCACCTGAACACACACACAGTTTGTATTACACCTGCATATTTTTCATAATAGTAAAGAAAAGCAAATGATTTAGCATGTGTACCTGACTGAGAAGATAAAGAAGATAACAGTCATAGCAGCACATGCAAGAGTGACCAGAATCAGAAACTTAAACAGGTAAATGAGGCCCTGTACAAAGACAAGTAAAGTGCATTTTTTTGTAATTACACTTACTTTGTTATCAGGAAATAACAACAGCACTTGGGATCCAGGTTTGAATACCAATTGGGTGGTGTTCGTCCCATGTCTGCATAGGTTTCCTCCAGGTTCTCCAATTTACTCCCACAGTTCAAAAACACGGATTCAAGGTAAATTGGCTGTTCTAAATAGTAGTTTGTGAGTGTGGCTGTGCACAGAAAGAGATTGGCACCAGCTCCTGGGAGTATCTGCCCAGTGCCCGAAGAATTTTCCCTTGGATGGCCATGGGGAACATCTCTATGACTCTAATAGAGGACTAGGCCTATGATAATGAGTAAATGAATAATAACATAATATCTATTTTATAGTTTGTTGCATAAATCTGCATTCTGGCTTAAACAAGAACATTGCATGGCACTAGTTTGTGAAATTTTATTTTAATATTTCACGAGATTATTTAACAGATAAACCTCAAAACCATGAAGTCTTAAAAAAAGAGGAGTGGGGAATAGTCATTATTGAAATGCCTTTACAAGTAACAACGTTATTCAGTAAACGCCGTTTCCATAGACAGACTGTTTTCTCTCTCCCCTTTTTTGTTATTTGGCCTGTGTAATTGTTGGAGTTTTCTTTGATGCTTAGATGATATTAAAACATCATTGCACTATTGTAAATAAATCTCGAGAAAAAGGTATTATTAGGCACAATGCAAAGTGGCGTGTCATTATGCCTTCTGATTTATAATTGCGTTTACTGAAAGCTTAACCGTTAATAAACTGTTCTTCCAACACATAAAATTTGACCAAAGTAAGTAACTTTCTATAAGGACCCAAAAGAACTCACTAAAGTAGCAGTAAGGTGAAATAATATGTAATCTAAAGTAATAGGTCATTTTTATTGCATAGTACAGACAGTGCATTCATAGTTCATAGTACTATTAATAATTAATGTTATTTAATGTAGAAAATGTCCCTTTGGATAAAAGCGTCTGCTAAATGACTAAATGTAAATGTAAACATGTTCAAATTAAATCAATATTCACATTTCTTTTGAAATACATCTAGATATACAAATCAAACAAATGTATGCATGGTAGCTCAGTGGGTAAGGTGTTTACATTTAGTCATTTAGCAGATGCTTTTATCCAAAGCAACTTACAAATGAGAAAACAGGTGTTTTAGATTTTTAGAAGTCCACTAAAATTTTCAATGTGGGCCCTTTATTACTGGTCCATTGGTGCTATATTATGACTGAACCTGTATTCTAACCCCAAAAATAAGGAAAGTTGTAAGTCACATTAGGATTAAAGCGCCCGCGAAATGACTTAATGTGATTTAAATTGCATGCTGTAGTAACGCAGAATTCACATCCCAGGTAACACTGAAGCTATCAATCTGGATCCTTGAGCAAGTCCCTTAACCCTCACTGCTTCAAGGATGCTGTAGGTAACCCTGTGTTCTGACCATCAAGTTGAGATACTTGTAAGCTGCGTTGGATACAAGCTTCTGCTAAATAACGATATGCAAATTAAATAAATGAATTAAACATTGGTGAACATCAAACTGCTATTTAGGAATGGTAGCAAAGTCAAACAATGATGCACATGAGCACTACTGAATTTAATAAAAAATAGAAATTTGAGTGAAGGGAAACATAATTATATAAGAGCAATAATGATATTTGCTGTGTATGACATACTGTGTATGAAATATACTACAGCAGCAAAGTTGCATGTCTGTCTCTCCCAACATCATCCAATATGACCACAGTTGCCAAATACTTTTCTGATCACACATTCAGTGTATAGATATATTAGCAAGCACTATTGCTATTTAAATGAGGCAGATGGAATAAGTAAAAACATACAAAGTGTAAGATAAATGAGCATCTTGTCATACGTTGTGCAAGGCATAAGATAGGGCCTCAACCCCAACTCGATAAAAATCTACAAGAATGGGTCTTCTGCAGTAGCTGCTTAAACCACTGCTACACTAACACAAACACAGCATAAAAATAAACATGGAGCAACTTTAACAATGTAATAATCTGACTTCCATGATACCATGATTTTTTTTTAAAGGATACAGCCAATTCAGTGCCAACATAGCCCAGATACTGTAGAAGGGGTTGGTCAGCTGAACACCTCTAAATGATAAGAAGAAGAAGAAAGAAAATAATTCGATAAATCTTTGAATAATTTTTTTTGTAAAGGAAGAGGTATAGGTTGTTAGTAGAGAATGGAAGTTATTTTGTACGATCAAAAAACAATTTACAAAAGAGAAAAAAGACTAACTTAGTAAATGCAATCATCAAACTTAGATCTGTTGAATTAAAGCACCTGCAAAATGATTTAATGTGATATAAATTGCAGGGTGTGGTAGCTCAGCAGTTAGGGTGTAACTGCTAAAGGATGTGAGTTTACATCCCAGTGACACTTAAGTTACCAATGTGGGTCCTTAAGCAAACCCCTTAACCCTCAATGATTTAGAGATGCTGTATGTAATCCTGCATTCTGACACCAACCATCAAGTTGGGATGCTTGGGTAATGAATGAATTGCTTACAGTGCCTTGCAAAAGTATTCACCCCCTTGGATTTTTCCCTATTTTACTACGTTACAACCTGTATGTATTTTTTTCTTTTAATCTGAATTGAATGTGATGCATCTGCACAGAATAGCCTATGTTTTAGAAGTGAAATGAGAAAAAATATATGTATATAAAGAATAGGAAAATAAAAAAACGAAAATTGGCATGTGCATATGTATTCACCCCCCTTGTTATGAAGCCCCTGGTGCAACCAATTACCTTCAGAAGTCACATGCTTAGTGAAACGAAGGCCACCTGTGTGCAATCTAAGTGTCACATGATCTGTCAGTATCATGTGACACTTAGATTGTCACCTTTTTCTGAAAGGCCCCAGAGGCTGCAACACCATTAAGCTAACCAAACAACACCATGAAGACCAAGGAGCAATCCAAGCAAGTCAGGGATAAAGTTGTAGAGAAGTATAAGTCAGGTTTGGGTTATAAAAAAATATCCAAATCTCTGATGATCCCCCGGACCACCATCAAATCCATCATCATCAAATGGAAAGAACATGGTACCACAACAAACCTGCCAAGAGAGGGCCGCTCATCAAAACTCTCAGCCCGGTCAAGGAGGGCATTAATCAGAGAGGCAGCACAGAGACCAAAGGTAACCCTGAAGGAGCTGCAGAGTTCCCAAGCAGAGACTGGAGTATCTGTCCATATGACCACAATAAACCGTACACTCCATTGAGCTGGGCTTTATGTAAGAGTGGCCAGAAAAAAACCTTTACTTACAGACAAAAATAGGAAGGCTCGTTTTGAGTTTGCAAAAAGGCATGTGGGAGACTCCCAAACTGTATGGAGGAAGGTACTGTGGTCAGATGAGACCAAAACTGAACTTTTTAACCACCAAGGAAAACGCTATGTCTGGCGCAAACCCAACACATCTCATCACCCCAAGAACACCATCCCCACAGTGAAACATGGTGGTGGAAGCATCATGCTGTGGGGATGTTTCTCAGCAGCAGGGACTGGAAAACTGGTCTGAGTCGAGGGGAAGATGGATCGTGCTAAATACAGGGATATTCTTGAGCAAAACCTGTTTACGTCTGTCAGTGATCTGAGACTAAGGTGGAGATTTACCTTCCAACAGGACAATGACCCAAAGCATACTGCTAAAGCAACACATGAGTGGTTTAAGAGGAAACGTGTAAACATATTGGAATGGCCTAGTCAATGCCCAGAACTTAATCCAATTGAGAATCTGTGGTCAGACTTGAAGATTGCTGTTCACCAACGGAAACCAGCTAACTTGAAGGAGCTGGAGCAGTTTTGCCATAAGGAATGGGCAAAAATTCCAGTGGCAAGATGTTGCAAGCCCATAGAGACTTATCCAAAGCGACTTGCAGCTGTAATTGTTGCAAAAGGTGGCTCTACAAAGTACTGACTTACGGGGGTGAATAGTTATGCACACTGATGTTTTCAGTTATTTTGTCCTATTTGGTGTTTGCTTTACAATACAAAAAATGTGAAATGTTGAAAGTTGGTCTTGTCTGTAAATTAAATGATGCAGACCCTCAAATATTCCCTTTGAATTCCAGGTTGTGAGGTAACAAAATGTGAAAAATGTAAAAGGGGTGAATACTTTCACAAGGCACTGTATGTCAGCCATTTATAAATAATAGCGGGGTAACACAATGATGCACATAACGCGACCTATTCTGCCTACTGTGCCCACACACAAAGTAACTTGACCAATTCGTGCAGTAAAACACACATGTACACACACTGAGTAAAGTGAGCACATGTGCCTGGAGCAGTGGGCAGCTTTAACGTGACCTATTCTGCCTACTGTGCCCACACACAAAGGAACTTGACCAATTCGTGCAGTAAAACACACATGTACACACACTGAGTAAAGTGAGCACATGTGCCTGGAGCAGTGGGCAGCTTTATATGTGGCACATGAGGAGCAATTGAGGTTTAAGGGCACTTCAGCCGTAGTATTTTGTGGGGCCAGGAATCAGTCTTTCAAGGTACAATTCCGGATCTTTAATCAAAAGCCCTATGACTGCCCTATGAGCGCGACTAAATATATTCATAAGTAGAAATTTGAGTAAAGGGCAACATTGTTCCATAAGCATTAAGTATATTTGTTAGACTGTTTAGAAAACATTGTGCTGCAGCAAAGTTGCCTGTCTTCCGCTCCCAACACCATCCAAATAGACCACAACTGCCAAGTATGTTCCTGGTCACACATTCAGTGCCTCAATACTGCTTATACACCAAGCCAACCCCAGAAGCAACAATATTTGAAGTGAATTTAGAACTTTTCTTATTACCTAGTTATGCAGATCACCCCCATCTGTTACTTTAATCAAATAGGTAATAAAGGACAGCGCGATCACAGATCAATGCGATGCTGTTTATTACCACAAGGTGAGGTTCTCCACAGAGAGCAGAACAACCAAAACAAAAAAAACCACAAAATAACCCCCCCATATATGCGGAGAAAAAACAGAGAAGCGCAAATACCAGCAGCAGACTTATCCTAGAGACAGAGCGCACATGTAGCAAGTGAGCGTGATACGACGTGAGGAAGAAACCCGGAAACAGAGCTTATAAACACAAAACCCGGAAATGACAAATCAAGGAAACCCAGAACAGGTGATCAAAACAGCGACCAGAGGAGACAGGTGAAATTCCCTCACCAGAGTGCACTACAGAGGGAGCGTGAGTGAAAGAAAGTCTCATTTCATAAACATAAATAACAGTTCAATCAGTAGCAACTTGCATACCTTTCATAAATATCAAAGATAAAGAGGCAAAAAGAACCAAAGACAATGGGTCTGTCATAAATTTTGAATTTCTTATACATAATGAGTGTCCTAATATGGCCGAAAGACAAACACAAACTGGGTTCGCCACTAGGAAAATACTGGGCTGGGATTGGCTGATTTAAATTAAAACTTAGGGCGGTAATCTGCGATTGGCTTAGTCAGTTAAGGGGCGGGAACTAGACGTAACATATATATACGCAGGTAAACACTGCAGCGGGGGGGCACTTTCACTCAGACCCGGAGGCAGACAGCATCGGAACGCTGAGGACGGCAGACCCGCTGGCCAGCGTGAGTTACTGACGGTGTCCATGAAGTTTTCTTTGTCCTCAATAAATGAGTTGAGACAACCATCTTTGCATCAGCTCATTCTTTCTGCCTTTTTCAAAATCAAAAGTTCAGATGGTAGAAGAGGATGGTTTTGAAAATTGGCAAAAGAACAATAAAATTTCGGTACTGGACCTGGACTTCTGATTTGATGCACACTCATTATAGGCATGCCAAAGGTAAGCAGATTTACTGCATAGTTTAGCTGCATTCATTATTTAGTGTAATGAGTGTGTGTTAATGCCGGAGTCAGTAAGTGTTATAAATTGTTGCTTTAATCAGTAGAATTCCTCATGGACACTGGAAGGTAGATTTATTTGGTACCATTCCTGATATTAGCACCACAGTTTACGCTCGAGTGTAAAAATATAGTTAATGAGTTATATTTAAGAGGAACGCGCGAAAGTGGTGCAAAGTTGGAGAAAAGGTCCCATGCCCCACATTGAGTTATAAGCGTTTGATGGATAGAACTGCTTTTAGGCTTAACTGGGTTCGTGACACAGGGTTTCAGACCAGTAATTAGGAAATAAGGAATCTGAGTATTATTCAACGGGGTAGGCGACAGAGTTCGTATCCAATGCTTGGAAAAGTAGCTGATTATTGACTAGAACGATCGTGAGAGGCCTGGGGTCCCGTCGTGCCTGGATAGCAGGTTAAATTTCCAAATTGTAGCTAAATTCTAAATTTCTCTGGTGCAAATATCAGGGAAATCTTGTATGTGTTTTTCTTGTGTTTGTCTTGTCTTGTGTGCAGCAGCAACACGTGTGTGCACGCTGGTGGTCAAAAGGTAAAGTTCTGTTTTGTGCTTGATGTTTTATCAGAGAAAGGGGGGAAGGTTCATTTTGTGGTAAGTAATTTAGCTGGTAAGTTAGTGTTTAGCTTGGTAAGTAATATTTGTGTTCTGCTTGTGTGTTATACAACCTATATTAAGTTATTTAAAATGGCTGACTTAACTTCAGGACAACTAGCACACACCTAGCCATAGGCTAAAATTTTAGTTAGAGTTGAGTTGAAACAAAGGATTTAAAATGGCTGCTCCAACCTCATGTATAGCTCTTCCTACATATGGTCAATGCAATGCTTGCAGCCCTTCACCTACCTTAACAGTTACCTATGTTGGGTGTCATTACAGGGTACACCAGTAGATGGCCATATCCCCAATAAGATTTTAATGAAATACCCCCAGCTCACCTTCCAAATTAGTCATGTGTCCTCCACAGGTCAAGAAATTATCCCAGCACCTATTGTTACCTGTGGTGCAGCTGTTGAACATTTTGATTTTCTAATTAACACCGGGGCCACTGCTTCAGGAAATACAGTAGACTACTTAGTACAAATAGGGAACATTTAGTACACTCACTACCATGGGATGTTCGGAATCTATTCATACTCAGCACTATACTACTCCACTGGTTCTGGAAATTGGAAATAGAAATGTTTTTCCCAGCGCAATGTAATTCTTACTTTGCCGTCCGCCCTGTATAAGTAAGAAAAAGTAAATATAATAATAATAATAATGAAAATATAAATATAAAAACAAAAGAGTTCCTTAATCTGCTGGGTCTGCAGTTTACACTTCTGTACCTGTACAACTAAAACCAAATAGTGAGACTTGTACAAGTGTTAAGTGAATTATTATAAAAATTAAGTGCTTTTAGTTTTGAATTTTGTGAATTTTCATCTAATGATGAAATTTGTTTGTTTATATAAACGACCCACAACTTATCCCTGGATTTCACCCCCTAGCTGCTCTTTAGCTATGCACAATAACAGTCACATGTGTAGATAATTTGTAAAACAAACAGGTTTAATTATTACTCTAGATTGTACAGGTCACATTAAAGCTGCAGTGTCACTCTGAACAGAGTTCTGTAACTTCATTTGTATAAAGTACATATTTTAGATACCTCCTTCTTTCCTGTGCTCCAGTCCTGTCCCAAAGCCTGCAGATGAGGCTGCAGTGTACACTGAAGCAACCTGATTCAGCTTTACTAAGACCATGCATGTGATGGCGCTTCATGTCACATGTACTTAAGAAGTGATTGACATGTTAGACACACCCTCAGGCTTTAGTTGATTAGTTGATTTAGTGGATTTAGTTTAGTTTAGTTGATTTAGTTTGATTATGGAGACATGGCTTTTGCAGGTAGCAACATGAGCACTAGGTGGAGACTTGGTTTTTGTCCTTGTTCATGCACATACAATGTCCTTACAGTAAAAGGACACAGTGACCCTTCAATACACAATTATTTAATAATTATTATTCTAGATCCCCCATCTTCTTTTTACTGTCTGCCACACACACATGTTGGTGATGGTACAGGTGTTTAACAGTGATTTGTTAATGCAGCAGTGTCTGGGCCAAATCTTACTTCTGGTTACTGTCAGAAATTTTTAATTTCTTATACATATTGAAAGTCCCAATATGGCTGAAAGACAAAGGAACTCTGATTTTGCTGCCGCTGGGAAAATACTGGGCTAGGATTGGCTGATTTAAAACCTAGGGGGGGGTAATTTGTGATTGGCTTAGGCAGGTAAGGGGCGGGAACTAGACATAACAGATATATACGCAGGTAAACACTGTGGGGGGCGCACTTTCACTCAAACCCGGAGGCAGACAGCATCGGAACGCTGAGGATGGCAGACCCGCTGGCCAGCGTGAGTTACTGACGGTGTCCATGAAGTTTTTTTTGTCCTTAATAAATGAGTTGAGGCGACCATTTTTGCATCAGCTCGTTCTTTCTGCCTTTTTCAAAATCAAAAGATTCTAACATTACCTTCAACTTTTATTCTAAAATATTTTGCATATGGCTTCGTTTCACCTCTTGTACCAGTAATTAACCGTCAGAAAATACCACCTTTAAGATAATGACCGTTTTATGACCGTCACTTAAATAGATGTGTTTTAATAGGACTTAAGTTCCAGAGTTCATCTAGTTTCTAAAATAAATGGTTATTTGTAGCAGCACATCTTTGTGATTAAAATTGCTGCTTTTTCATAAAATATGAAAAGCCTTTGTATTGCGCTTTTTAAATTTCAAAATGAAGTCATGCCATGTTCTTAATTTCTCACACAGGTGCTTGAGTGGCTCAGCAATCTGATTCACCATCACAACACACTGGACACAATTTTACATTGAGCGTTGGGTTTATAGGGTTTGAAGTGACACCTTCTCCACACACTTAATACTTTGTGCTATGTGTGTCAGAGGAAGTGCATCCCAGCATTAATTATTTAAACCGAAATGAGGGTTAGTTTTTTATTATTTTCATGTATTTTAAAGTTGGGATGCCAGATAATATATTATGTGTCACACAATACGGGTGCGCGCTGTCCGGAGAGAGCGGCACAGCGCGGTGCGGATGCAGGAAGCGAGCCAGGCGACCAGGTAAGCGAACAAAACAGTGTTTATTTACAGAAGGCAGCGGGAACGCCACTGCAGGCACGGCGGGACGTGCCGGGAGCAAAATAACAAAACAGTATATCGGCGGGAAGGCGCCGCTGACGACACGGCGGAACGTGCAGGAATAAACAAACAGACTAAACACAACCGCAACACCCGAAGCGACATTTAAGCTAAGCTTAAGCTAATGCTGACCTGCCGGCCGACGGTAAACCACCTGCTTAAGACACCGCCGGCAGGTCACATGTGATCAGGTAGGACCCAATCCCCGTACGAGCGGATCGGGCCCTACCTACGGAAGCCCTACGAGGCCAAACCCGAAACACGGGTGACAGGTGGGAGTGGCCCAGCCCTCCCAACCTGACATATCGCCCCCCCAAAACAACCGGGGGGCAAAGGCACCCGGGGGGAGAGAAAAAAACAAAACAAAAGGGGGCACGAGGAACGCGAGGCGGCCCCTACCGGGTGCAGGAACGACGTGACCGGGGGAGCGGAGGCGCCGTGAACCCGTGTATGGGTGTGGGTAAAGTGACCCCTAGTGGTGCGAGGGGGATGAGACCCCTTGAGAATGCGGGGTCGCTGTGATCCCTTGTGAATCCGAGGGGGTTGAAGCCCCTTGAGGATGCCCTTGAGGATGCCGAGACCCCTTGTGGGTACGTGGAGGGTGAGAACCCTTGTGGATGCGGGACCGCCGCGAGCGCTTAGGAGCGCGAGGAGGACACGACCCCTTGTGTGTGCAGTGGCGTGCGCGACGCCGCTGTGGCCACTTGTGAGTGCGAGGGCGACCCAACCCCCATGCGGGCTCCGGTGTGGGAGAGCTGAACCTGAATACAGGGACCCGGGGAACAGCGGGTTCGGAGACCGGAGAGACAACTGCGGGCCAAGGGGCGACTGGAGTACACGCGACCACAGGGGTGAACCGAGTGGATGCAGTGATGACCCGAGTGGACGCATAGGTGACCCGAGTGGACGCGGAGGTGACCCGAGTGGACGCGGAGATGACCCGAGTGGACGCGGAGATGACCCGAGTGGACGCGGAGGTGACCCAGTTATGGTCCATGAACTGGGCTTGAATAGGTACAGAGTCCCAGGCGGGTGGAACCGCCCTCCAACCCTCCAGTCCAACAACCACCATATCCGGAGCGGGTGGCACATTGTCCTCAGACTGGGTCCGACCATCCAGCGCGGAGGCATAAAAGTCCAGGGGGGATGTGGTATGATCCCGAGGGGGGGAAATAGACGGCCTCGGCCTCCTCCTCGGACCACAGGACTGCACCCCAGATGATGCACTGGACCTCCCGACTCGGCTCTCAGCCTCCCTCCTCACCGCCACCTGGACACAAAAGGAGAGAACCAGTACCATGGCCACACCACCTAACACACAGTCCTGGTCTACCGTGGCAGTTTCCGAGCACCGGACGCACCCCAATGACAACCCGGACGGCTCGGGGATGGACGCGACTGACCCAGGACGGCAACCGTTGAGCGGGGATTACCCTAGAGGCGCGACATGGTTCACAGTTGCAGTACGGTTGCTCTGTGGACCTCTGAGGAATCCGAGAGACATCGCGGTGAGAGACGTGAGGAGAGACGCGAGGAGAGACGTGTGGAGAGAAGCGAGGAGAGAAGCGAGGAGAGACGCGAGGAGAGACACGTGGAGAGACGCGTGGAGAGACACGTGGAGAGACAGGTGGAGAGACGCATGGAGAGACGGGTGGAGAATCCCGAGGAGAACCGCGAGGAGAACCGCACGGAGAACCGCGAGAGGAATCGCGGGGAGAACCACGAGAGGAATCGCGGGGAGAACCGCGAGAGAAACCGCGGGGAGAACCGCGAGAGGAATCGCGAGGAGAACCGCGAGGAAAACCGCGGGGAGAACCGCAAGGAGAACCGCGGGGAGAACCGCGGGGAGAACCGCGAGAGGAACCGCGGGGAGAACCGCGAGAGGAACCGCGGGGAGAACAGCGAGAGGAATCGCGGGGAGAACCGCGAGAGGAATCACGGAGAGAACCGCGAGAGGAATCACGGGGAGAACCGCAAGGAGAACCGTGGGGAGAACTGCGAGAGGAACCGCGGGGAGAACCGCGAGAGGAACCGCGAGAAGAACCGCGAGAGGAATCGCGGGGCGGCTCATATAAGGTGGGCGGAACCCTTGTAGCAGCAGGCGAGGTCTCGCTGACAGCGAGGGGAGAGACCAGGCGCAGCGCGGCTCAATACGCAGGCAGAACGGCACGCAGACCGCGTTCCGTGGCTTGCTGACAGCCAGAGGAGGCATGCGATCCGGGCACAGCGGGACGGAGAGTAGCGTCCCCACTCGCAGACTGCGCCGCGTCTCACTCTGAGACTCGCTACCACTCCAGGGCAACTCGCGGGGGGGTCGCGCGGAGGGTCCCAAGCGGCGGAACAGAACTCGCTGAACGGGTTATCCGTGGAGCAGGGAGGCTCCCACGGAGGATCACGTGCAGGATCCTTAGCGGCGGAAAAGAACTCGCTGAACGGGTTTTCCGTGGAGCAGGGAGGCTCCCACGGAGGATCACGCGCAGGATCCTTAGCGGCGGAAAAGATCTTGCGAAGCGGGTGATCCTCAACTCGCCCGCGGGGAAGTTGCCGCTTCACCGCGTCTAGGTGCTCGCCGACGGAGCGGACATCTGAGCCCGGGGCAAACAGCACCCTCTCTCGCTCCGAAAGCTCCCGACTGGTCACCAGTTCAAACACCCTGCGACAGGCGACAATATACGGCAGTGGCTTCAAAGCCACCCCGTCGCAGGGTGCTGGGAGCTTAATCGGGGCAGAGAGAGGGAGCACAATCTCCCCATAATCCGGGACCCGGTTGATTCCCCTCATCGCTCCAAGCTCTGGGGAGCGAGCACTACAGCGGGGATGAGAAGGCGGGGCTAGCGCCAGGCTACTGTAGCCGATTGCTGCAGTGGGGGATTTGACGAATGGCGTGGCTAGCGCCGGATTAATGAAGCCCGGATGCTGCAGCCGGGGATTCGACGAATAGCGGGGCTAACGCCGAGATAAGGTAGCCGGAGCTGCAGCGGACAAACGCGGCTAATAGCGGGGCTAGCGCTGATTTAAAGAAGCCGGTGCCGCAGCCGAAAAGCGCGGCTAATGGCGGGGCTAACGCCGGGATATAGTAGCCGATGGCTGCAGCCGGAGGTACGGCTAAACGCGGGCTAGCTCCGAAGCTAACACGGCTAATGGCGGGGCTAGCGCCGAATTAATGTAGCCGGTGCTGCAGCCGGAAAAACGCGGCTAATAAGCGAACAAAACAGCGTTTATTTACAGAAGGCAGCGGGAACGCCGCTGCAGGCACGGCGGGACGTGCCGGGAGCAAAATAACAAAACAGTATACGGCGGGAAGGCACCGCTGACGACACGGCGGAACGTGCAGGAATAAACAAACAGACTAAACACAACCGCAACACCCGAAGCGACATTTAAGCTAAAGCTTAAGCAAATGCTGACCTGCCGGCCGACGGGAAAACACCTGCTTAAGACACCGCCGGCAGGTCACATGTGATCAGGTAGGACCCAATCCCCGTACGAGCGGATCGGGCCCTACCTACGGAAGCCCTACGAGGCCAAACCCGAAACACGGGTGACAGGTGGGAGTGGCCCAGCCCTCCCAACCTGACATTAAGCCAATATTACTGCTGATTCAGACAAATGTGACGACATTTGTACACTGGCAATATATTTGGTTGCATGAACCTAGAGTTGAGTAGTATATTTGGGATAGAGGAGTTTATCAGAAGGACACAGTTGAAAGTTACCAGTGATATGGTTTTCAGTCCGCCTGAGAAGGTAGAAGCTTGACTGATAAATTTTATTAATTAAGGTACTGCAAGTGTGGATTTGAACTCCATGTTGGACTGGGTAAAACTGCTGAAAGAAACTAGTTAATTTATTACAGTAACTTGGCCAAATAATACATGTACACTGGACAGTAGGGGAAAAATGGTCAATAGCATTCAATTACTATACAGATTGGGCAAAGGGTTTACCAGCCATGAAGCCATAAAGAGGGCATAATGAATAAATTGCCACCATTAACTGAAGGGAGTCAAGTGTTGGTGTTGAAAGTTGAATAGTACACAGTAGGTAAGATGCTGTGTTTGGATGAAGTAGGGGTAATAGCTAGATTAGAAGGTAAAATAAGGTGAATATTAATTGAAATAGTGGAGGAGGTTTGAAAGGAAGGACAGAAAACACCATTTTCAAGCATAAAAGAGGATGTATGGGATATTCTTAAGGATATACCCCATAACTTATAGTTTAACATCCTTGCCAGCTCTTAAGAGAGCTGATATGAGTTGATATAGACATGGTGAAACTTTTAGAAAGTGTGGTGACTTATGGCTGGAAGCAACAGAAATGTAATGGAGATAGCAGGTAAGGAACGCATGTCAAGGGCAGTTAGGTGATGTGGTGGAAATTCATAGTTTGCCACATAAACAATGGGAAAAGACAGTAACACACCATTGTCTTTGCAAATACCCAATTAGCATTTAAACATGGTTATGGATGAGTTAAACACAATTACTATGATGACTGTATATAAAAACTTAAAATATAAAAAGCTTTTTCATATTTTGCAATGTAAATGTAACCTCACTTGGTGACAAGTTTCGTGACAAAAATGATAAATACATTTCAGCTATTGGCACCTTTGCTAGTATTATTGTGTTTGATGCAGTTTTTATGGCAGAACATTTGGTACTTCATTATCTTCTGTAGTCCTTAATGAGGTTAAAAATTGCAGAACTATGTGTTGTGATTCCCTGAGGTCCATGGACTTATCCTCACCTACAGGTTTACAGTCCGATTTAACAGGTGGCTGAATTTAGTGCTTTATGTCATGCTTATTATTTCACCATAAAATTTGCAAATTCAAAATTGTTATGGAAATTATTCAGAAAAAGTTTCTCTGGGTTCCACTAATTGTTATTTGGTTTGAAATAATTTGATTGGTTTGATTTTCACATTTTTATCTTTGCTTTGCCCTTCTAACCAAAGGAGCCACTAATACTGGTGCTGACCATAGGTCTGATTACATAATGAGTCATATAGCATACAGTAAAGATAATGATGACATAAAATAATAGACTTAATGCTTGCTTAAATAGTAAATCGAGGGATATATTAGTTGCTTTTCAATCCGCCCCATATAGAGGGTGAGTGAGTGTGTGCCCAGCGATAGATTGGCGCTCTGTCCTGAGTGTATCTGCCCAGCGCCTGAAACTTTCTCCCTGTGATGGACATGGAGAACCCCCCATGCAACTTTAGTAGAGAATTAAGTAGAAGGTAATGAGATGAGAGTCTCAGATGAATAAAAAGACTATTATTAAACACAGGACTGGAAAAAACATGATATATTAGGGTAATTCTTGCTACATTGCTATATATACAATATTCTTGGCAATATGACAAAACACTTATTTTACATATAAACATACTACTGTTTTATCCTTTGCACTCACCATTGGGACACACCAAACACTTTGAGAACTGCTGTGTCACACACACACACACACACACACACACACACAAACACTAGTTTCTTCTCTTTGAGACACTGTGCTGCTTTATGACATACTGCCTTGTCATCCTAAATGAAGATATACCATGCATAACTGCATGATGTCAATGGTCTAACAAGTGGGAATATCACTCACAATGTTTGTGTTGTGAACTATATGATAATGACACACCCTTATTTTTTAGAAAATTCTGATTTATTAATTTATTTTATCCCATTATATTGACACAGTATCCAGTTCTAGCCTTACTAACATCTTATGGTTAAAAGAGGTTGTTAAGCAAACCTATCAAATTTAAATTTTGTGGTAACATGTGCTTTAAAAACTATTTCATAGCAGCTAGAAATATCTATATTTTTATATTAGGAATTGTCATGCTTCCTCCCTGAACATAATTGGTTGTTATATACATCAGGATTAAGATCCATAGAATATTTGTGATTTTCAACATTCCCTATGTTTTAGCTATTTTTCTCCCTTACGGTTTTGAAACGGCTTCCAATAGATCATTTAATATCTGTCTACATTTCAATTTCAACGGCTGTTTTAGTAGTGTGGGGAAAATATTTGGTGAATCGCTGTTGCATCAGTTCACTAAATACATTTTCCTTTTGAAATGTCACACTTTTCATTACAGATATTTTATGTGGACAGGTGCCAAATATATGAAGACAGTATTGTATACATATACTGCACAATTATTTGTCGAACAAAGCCGTTGTAATTGTTGCATTTTTTGTAGATTTTGTATGGTAAGTTGTCCCTGGAGGAGTTTATTAAGAGTGCA
The DNA here is from genome assembly GCA_019802435.1 of Corydoras maculifer. Lineage (NCBI taxonomy): Eukaryota > Metazoa > Chordata > Actinopteri > Siluriformes > Callichthyidae > Corydoras > Corydoras maculifer. The sequence continues at coordinate 113,694 of JAFMOD010000248.1, forward strand.
AAAAGTAACCATCCATTGTGCGACTGTGGCAGTGTGACCCAAGCAGTGCTGGACAGTTCTGATATATGTGTCCACCACGTTATCCTCCAGTATTTTATTTATTTATTGGGGTTGTTTAATGTATATATTATAAGGCATTGGCCCATTTGTCTGGGCAAGATAATTCATTTTAAAATCTTTGCATCAGCTTGTTCTTTCTGCCTTTTGATTCGTTCTTTTCAAAATCAAAAGATCCTAACAGGTCCCACCTGCTTCCAATACAAGGAAATGTGATTTCTCTTAGTCTGATCTGCAGCAAAGATACAACACTCAAAAATTAGCTCAAAATATTTTGAAATAAACTTATTATACAAATACTCAATTTAAGAATGCAATAGAATCACCATTAGATGTTCTCCACAGAAGATGATCCAGAAAGAAAGCAGCATGGCATAAAAGATTCCTTGACGAATATTTCCAAACAGCAGCATCCATGTCCAGTCAAAGCCAATAGAAAACCATTTTACTGGGATGTTTATGAAGATCATGGATATACCCAGAGCAAAGATAATCCTGTAAACATCGACCAACTAATAAATTTATAAAAAAAACAACAATTTATAAATTTGACAGTTTGAAGGCTGCTCAGGAGACACGGGTCTCTATGTCGGATACCCAGCGTATGGACAAAGACTGTGCTATGCTCGTGTCTACTCGGGTAATCTCTGCAGTCGCCTCTCCAGCACCTGAGTCCGCGTTAGCCTCTCCAGCACCTGAGTC
>JAFMOD010000248.1:121009-147263 GCA_019802435.1 Corydoras maculifer
GGGCTGAATAATTTTGCACATCGCACTTTTCAGTTTTTTATTTGTAAAAAAATTGTTGATTCATGTATAACTTTCATTCCACTTCACAATTGTATACCACTTTGTGTTGGTCTTTCACATTAAATTCCAGTGAAATATATTTATGTTTGTGGTTGTAATGTGACAAAATATGGCAAAGTTCAAGGGGTATGAATACTTTTGCAACCCACTGTATATAAAACACGTATAACATTAAATTTAAATTTATGACTGTGAATGACACACCAAAATGGTTTTACTTTTGTTAATGACAAATTTAATGATGCTGATTAAATGTAGACGAATATAAAAAATTGATGCCTGCAACTCCTTAAAACATGTTGGACAGAGGTTAAAATAATACGAAAATATTTTTGGTTAAACTGTTTCCTTAGACATGTTAGTCTCTTGCATTTTTCTAGAAGATGTATAACCCACTCCTCTTTACAATGTTGCTTCAGTTCTTTGAGGACATAATATAATGCACAGCTCCCACCATAGCATTTCAGCTGGATTGCAGTCAGAATTCTGACCCAATGCAAAACATTAATATTACATTTACATTTAGCAGACACTTTTATTCAAAGCAACTTATATTGAGAGAACAACACAAGTCAGTAGTTAATAAAAAAAAAACAGCTACACTGTAAAATTATCAAAGCTGATCATTTTTCAATCCGATCTTAGTGTTCAGGAGGATTGATGTTCAGAAGGGTTGAATTCAAAAATTTAAAATTCCTCTAAAATCAACACAACAATGCATCTTGTTATTTCACAAACCACAGTCATTTAAAGTGTCTGCCAAATAAGATATTGCCACAAGTATAGTAATAAACTGGCAGTCACTGAAAAGTGAAGGACGGCACGGTGGCTTAGTGGTTAGCACATTCGCCTCTCAGCACTAGGGATTCCCGGTTCGAATCCCCATCTGGGTGGAGTGTCCATGTTCTCCCCATGTCCGCGTGGGTTTCCTCCGGGTTCTCCGGTTTCCTCCTTCAGTCCAAAAACATGGATCAAGTCAATTGAGTTCTCCAAATTGCCCCATATAGTGCATGTATGTGTGCGTGTCTGTGTGTGTGTGTGAGTGTGTGCTCAGCAATAGATTGGCGCCCTGTCCTGAGTGTGTCTCCCCAGCGCCCGAAACATTCTCCACCGGATGGGCATGGAGAACCCCACTGCGACCCTAATATAGGACAAAGCGGAAGATAATGAATGATTTAATGAATGAAAATTGAAATTACTTGCACCCTGTTGCCACCGGCTGCAGAGCAAATACAATGGAATCCGGAGTTCATTAAATCAATCACATCCAGACAAGCTAATTTCTCAAACATTAACCCACACAGTCACTACATCTAACATGTTCATAATGGAACATGAAATGAAAGAATTTGGCCTTTTGGATTTGTGAAAGAAACCCTGAATAATGTTAAAGACTAAATAGCCTAAAGACAAGAGGGAATTCTGACAGTCATCCAGAACAAAACAGACCACAATGAAGACAGTAAAAAGGAGGTGAGATGTGAAATTACTAGAGGGCAAGAAATGTGAGGAGAAGAGAGAACAAAGATGTTTTTGAATACTTTTTACTTGAACTAAAAAGTCTCCAAGTTAAAGTTTTGGGGGTTAACTATGTGGTTATGTTTGTTTGTTATTCCTTTTGAAAGTGTCTGGATATTGTATTTGCATATTAATTAAAGGACTAAAGTAGGGGTTGCGACACGGTGGCTTAGTGGTTAGCTCGTTCGCCTCTCAGCACTAGGGATTCCCGGTTCAAATCCCCATCTGGGTGGAGTTTCCATGTTCTCCCCGTGTCCCCGTGGGTTACCTCCGGGTTCTCCGGTTTCCTCCCACAGTCCAAAAACATGGATCAAGTCAATTGAGTTCTCCAAATTGCCCCATATAGAGTGTGTTTGTGTGAGTGAGTGTGTGCCCAGCGATAGATTGGCGCCCTGTCCTGGGTGTATCTGCCAAGCGCCCGAGATGTTCTCCCCTGGATGGGCATGGGGAACCCATCGCGACCCTAATAGAGGATAAAGCGGAAGATAATGAATGAATGAATGAAAAGTAGGGGTTTGGGGTGATAGAAATAAGTTACAAAAAAATTAGAAAATGAAACATGAGCCTCACCAAAGTCAGTACTGATGAAATACTTTGCACACTTTACCACTGCCTAAATTTTAACTGTCGTACATTGGAATTAAGTATTACATTAACTGAATGACATCTTATAAACCCTACAACAATACTTCATCCTTTATGTACAGAAACATATGAGACATTTACAAGCACAATATGAGCGTATATAAGCATTACAGTATGTACAAGCTCTCCTAATTAGAGACTTTATATCAATGGTGCTTATTGATTTAATGCACACTATGCAACAAGGTTCTTGACACACAATTTATTCAAGGTTTTTAATAGTATCTATAGGTAGCTTATCTGCTTATTAAAAAAATAATAACTCCAAAACCCTTGCTTCGTTTGCATAAATCACTCCTAGCTTGTATTTCACTTCCTTAGAGAGTCGATACAAAGTAAATATCACTAAAGTCTTTAAGGATCAAACAGGCCGCCGAGATTCCAGTTTCACAACTACTCCGACCATAAAGGTAAAAATCTGAAAGAGCAGCAGAATTACTCCCACTATCACCAACTTTTTGGTGCTCGTATTTTCGATATTCGCAGCATCCAGGTACACAGTCAGATCTGGACCAACACTATGTGAAGCTTGTCCGGGTTGCCAGGTTTTACCGAATCCATTTTCACAAGAATCAGGTTGGCAAATGCTTACTAACTGTGGAATGATGGCCAATGTTTTTTTTTTACTTATGTCGTGCTCACCACTTATTAAGTGGAGTTAGTAACTGGTGCGCACGAGTTAGTAAGTGGTGCGCACGAGATATTATGTGAATCATAATCTGACAATAAACAGACATGACGCGCTGTTACAACGATAGTGTTTACACCGGGACAAGCGCTCTCCGACTTATGGCTGCTTGACAGATCTACAGATAAATAAAGAACACAAATATAACTAAACCTTTCTTTCTAGGAATGTAACTCCGGAATGCCGTCTAGGGCTGAGTTCGACCGAAACTCGTTTGCATGTTCTCCCCGTTGCTTGTTGGAAATGTGAATCAATTGATTTCCCTGAAGATTCTTAGAAAGCATCTGTTTTTCCATATGTGTAGCTGCGGAAGAACACTGGTTAGGCTAAAAAATTCAAATACGGTTATTCAATTAAATCAGACTGTGAAATCCAGTCGTGTTATCGACACGTTTAATTCCAATGCTTAACTGTTTTGGGGGTAAATGAAATTCCCAAGCAACAAGCAACGGGGAGAACATGCAAACGAGTTTCGGTCGAACTCAGCACTAGACGGCGTTCCGGAGTTACATTCCTAGAAAGATTCCTAGAAAGAAACGTTTAGTTATATTTGTGTTCTTTATTTATCTGTGGATCTGTCAAACAGCCATAGTGTCGGAGAGCGCATGTCCCAGTGTAAACGCTATCATTGTAACAGCGCGTCATGTCTGTTTATTCTCAGATTATGATTCACATAATATCTCGTGCGCACCACTTATTAACTCGTGCGCACGATTTTAATAAGTGGTGAGTACGACATAAGTAAAAAAAAATGTTCTTCTCGTTATTTTTTTTTGCTCATGTCCCTTTAGGGGCTCAGTAAAATTCAGTCTTAAAGTATTTCATAAATAAAAGTGAGAAAGTGCAGAATGATAATCATCGGAGTTTCCAATTTGATTGAAATTTAATTAATCTCATCTAATCTCATTTTATTCCGCTTTGGGGGGGGAGGTCCCTTATCCATCCATTGTAATATTTTGGGAGCTGCGCTGACACAATCAGGACAGGCAGTCACACACTTATTCACACAGACACTGTACAAGCACTATATAGGGACAATTTAGAGCAGTCAATTCACCTTGAATCCATGTTCTTGGACTGCTGGATGAAGCCAGAGAACACGGAGGAAACCCACAAGGACATAAAGAGAACATAGAAACTACACCCAGATCAGGATTCAAACCTGGATGCTGCCCTGCACTGAGCATGGATGCTGAACACTATACCCATGTGCTGTGTAATTTTATTAATATAGTTTACAATATTGTGAGAAACTTCTAGTCAACAATAAAAAAAGACACCAGTAGTGACACAATAAATTGGTGGATTAAATCTTTATAGTAGCAAATTTCATAACAGATATAAAATAACATAATTTAGTCACTAATTAATATATTTAGTGATTATTAAGGATTTATAGGGCACAGGTTTGCAAGGTTGTTGTTCCTACTCATTTATAATTTTATAAATAATAATAGAATTTTTTCAATTGCGTGAGCAAATATTAATTAAATTCAGCAGTGCCTCTGATGGGATTATATTCTACACTGTTTTTGGCCAGTGTGGCTACCTGCGCATTCGTTTAAAAAGGAGGAGATCACACCAACAGTTCTGAGTGTAGAAATAATACATATACAATAATATAATATAATATAAATAATATAAATATATTATATAAATAATACAATAGAACAGAATTCTGAGGAGAAGAGCGCAGTCAACAACCCATGCACAATCTGCCTGTTCTCCGACTTCTGACTCTGACTCCATCTTCATATACTCTTCTGCACAGGCCCCCACCTTTGCTGCTCTTCCATCTCAGATTGAATACCTGTGGGTTACCCCGCCCGAGCGGAACAGTTATTCTGCTTAGCGATGAGAATGACACTTTTGTTTTCAGAGCATAAATTGTCAGCCGACCCGTACAACACTACTCCCTGCCTGTGACTCCCTTCTGCACATCCTGACCTTGACACAGACATACATTCTCACGTGGGCCTGATTAGAGAACAAACACTGCAGCAGCTCGTTAAAGTATGAGAACTTAAGCAATATTACTGTCTGAAATAAATTAATAAAACTTTGATCTAAGTTTACTACTTGTAAATATTAAATTCCCCACCGCTTGTTTCCAGGCCAGGTCACGTCCGGTCTGCAGACTTCCCGAGTGGAAGTCAGCCACAACCTTCTGCACCCTCAAGCTATGGAACACTTGGAATTGAAGAGCTAAAGTGCTAAATACCAAAGCATGACCTGGTCTTTGTTATCCTTCATGTGGTCGAGCTATTGAAGTGGGGCATGATTTGAACAAAGGGTGAAAGCTCAGCCCAGGAGGTAGTAACGAAGGGTGTGAAGCACTAACTTCGTGGACAGGCATAATCAGGGCCACCACAGAGTGCAGCTTTTACCCGGGTAAAAGCTTGCTGGCAGTGCTCTTGAAACAGCTGGAAGAATAGATGAATGAACCACTAAAACAGTTGACATGACAATAATTGTTTTGACCAGCAGGGGGGTTTGTGTGCAAAGGAAGTCTCAAGAAATTAATTTGTTCTCAAATCAATTTGATTAAAAGCTTTAAGACTTTCTGAGGTCTTATCAACCTATAAATACTTACTGGTGTCTGGTAGGTTCCTGCTCGATTGGGAGTGACTCAGAACCAGAACCATCGTCCCCGCATTCATCAGAGTGCACTGGATCTGGAGATGGCCCAGGTTGCCATATTGACAGCAATTCGGCCCAAGTCTCACCCCTGTGTTTGTGTTTTGAGCCTGCTCCAGCATCACCAGATCGATCATGGCTCTGGCATTGCATACCTCACCGTACAGTCACCTTCGACTAATGTCCCAGAGCTGTTAAGCAAACCCAAATGGCATGCGAAATGCGGAATCGCTCGAACAAGTGGATGTTTGCTTTAGCATCATTCAATGGTTCAATCATAGTATAGGGGCATGTCCAGGGTCTGCTCTTTTTATTGCCTGTGGTCCACTTGGAACTTAAAGGGCTGAAGTGCTAAATACCAAAGCGTTACCTGGACTTTGGTATCCTAGACCCAGCAGTTTGGAGAAAATTGCATCTACAGGTGGAGTTGCTGTTGTCGGTTTGAGCAACTGGAAGTGTTGTTGCTCCAGGTGAGGTTGTTACTTAGGTGCACACCCAAGAACCTGTAGCGGGAGACCACTTCCACCTCAGATCTTCCATCGTCCAGTGGGCATGTCTGCACCTTCTGAAGTCCACAATCACCATCGTCTTTGTTATGTTGATGCAGAGGTTGTTCTTTCTGCACCAACCCTCCAGGTGTTCTGTATCTGTCATGTATCCATCCACTGCAGTATTGTGCGCAAAGTTCACAATAGGAAAGCCCGGATATACGGTTAGAACGGGTGCACACAGAGCACTATCATGTATTTCAAGTCAAGACAATTCCTTGCCATTGCGAAAGAGGTAAATTAGTCATACACACTTTTTGCTTTTTTTTTTCCAAAAATTAAGCAAAATTACATTTTCTGTCTTTGGTGCATTGCTGTTTGACACCACATTTTAAACAGACTGTGTTTAAATTACTTATCTGCATTGACCTAAAAAGAAATACCCACCTCATGACAGATGTCACTTCTTGATATTTTCCTTGATGTCACTGGCCTGCTTGTAGTACAGAACTGTTTCCTATTGGATGTGTGGGGCGCTGGGCAGATACACCCAGGACAGGGCGCCAATCTATCGCTGGGCACACACTCACTCACACAGACACGCACACAAATACACTCTATATGGAGCAATTTGGAGAACTCAATTGACTTGATTCATGTTTTTGGACTGTGGGAGGAAACCGGAGAACCCGGAGGAAATCCACACAGACACGGGGAGAACATGGAAACTCCACCCAGATGGGGATTCGAACCAGGAATCGTGTGGGTATATCATGAAGAGTAAAATTCATACAATAGTAAACATACTGTTAAGTAGCAAATTTTTTATACAGCATAATTTTGGCAAATATTCCACTCGCAAAACTAGTCACGCAGTTCACATACAGCATAGAATAGTGAAATACATTCTGCGATATTGCATAGTCATACATTGCTTTCTGAGGAGCACATCCAACTTCACACTGATCCTTTAGCAGGTATGTTACTGCACAAAGCTCTATATTCGATTGTAAGCTGTCTGTGGTTTTGGCCCCTTGCTGAATATGGAGCAGGATATGGAGAGGGTACGCACATTGCACTCTGCTGTCTCTTTGGGCAGGGCAGTTAGTCTTGTTGACCTGCTGAAAGGAAGTACTGGCAACAAATGGCAAGCCACCAGCCAACTGCCGTTTGTTTATGTTTTCTGTAGGGTAAACAGCATTTCATTAAAAACAAATAAACCTTTCAAACTTGAGTCTCTTGTGGATCTGTCTCATGCCTTGTGTCTGACACGCCATGTAACACTGATTATCATGGCACAATGCTGCCACGATCATTGAGACAAAAACCCTCTGGCCAAGGATGGCATGTTACTATTAGGTCACTCTTTTGTAATTTTTTCAGCAGCAGGCTGAAGAAGGTTCAACAGGTTGCTACATGTATACATTATATTTTTGAAAACCAAGTTGGGACACTGGGGTTTATACCAACCTATATGGTATTTGATTTTACAAAGTAAACACTTACATACAAAGGTACAAAGTTATAGTTGTAACTAGTACAACAGTACACATTTATTGAAGATAGAACAGCAATATAACAGGACAGAAATTTGGTGTCTGAACAGATTTAACAAAAACTACAGAGAACTTAGTGACACTGCGCTGGTTTGAATTTTATTTCATAAAAAAATGCCAAAGACTTTGAATAAAAGTTTAAATACGCTACGATAAATGTAAAAACATGTAAGCTTGTTCAAAACTTCTAAAAGTCCTTTTACAATTATGATATAAAAAGGGTCTGGTATAAAAGTAGAAACACAATGTTGCTTTTGTCTATACCAAATAACAGTATTTTAACTAATAACGAATTTATTTAATAACTTAATAATTAAGTTATTAATTTCAACTATAAGATTATGCAAAAACAAAACACAAAATATTTTACCTTTTTTTTTGTTTTACCATAACAGCAAGTTCAGTTTGTTGCTTTTTTGTGTCATTTGACATAACCACCATGTCACACATGTTACATTTACATTTTACATTTAGTCATTTAGCAGACGCTTTTATCCAAAGCAACTTACAAATGAGAACACCACAAGTCAGAAGCCATGGAGAACACCAACTATACTGTAAATTCCTCAAACCTGATTGTTATTCGATGCTGCGCCCCCCCTCCCCCTCTTTTTTTTTTCCCCTCTACAACAGGTATTTGCTAAGTAAACTTCTGTTAGAAAGGATTACCAACAATGGCATTAAATCATAAAGGAGAAATCTGTGCAGCAGGAACAGTAAGGGCTAATAATGCCTTGGGTAGGATAACTGATTTAAAAGCGAGCACGGATTCTGTCCAGATGATCAGTGTCCCACATGTGGGCATCCCATGCCTGGAACCAGCCAGTGAAAGTTGGAGGCTCTGCGCCCTGCTTGATGGTGGTGATGGGAATACCCCTGCGACCAGAGGGGTCCGAGTCTAAGTAATCTTTAGCTGTGGAATGACATGACATTTAGTACAATGACAATGACAATGATAATAGTACATTTATTCCTCTGGTGTGTTGAACTTTACCTATTTTTGGTGCACCTGTCTTTTCTTCGTCATTGGAATCATTGCCCACCCAAAGGAAAATCTAAGAAAAGCAGCCTGCATTTAGTCTTAGAAATTTGTTTTTTCACCATTTACATAAAATAGGCTAAACATAGTTTTTAAAGGCAAAAATTCAGTTCTATACAAAACAATATTTAATTTTATTTCATTTAATATTTCATTTAAAGCAATTAAAGATTATTTTGAACATTTTAAATTATTTATCCCAGCAGACATACCAAAAGATTTTGCAAATAGATTACAAAAAATAATTTGTTTCCTCCAGAGTAAATTAAATATAAAACAAGTCAATATATACTGAACATGTTTTGCACCCATTTTACATGTGCTGAACTTGAAGATCTTAACTTTTTCTATGTACACAAAATACATTTTCTTTTAAATATTAATTCATTCATTCATTCTTATCATCCGCTTTATCCTCTATTAGGGTCGCGGTGGAGTTCCCCATGCCCATCCAGGGAAGAACGTCTCGGGCGCTGGGCAGATAGACCCAGGACAGGGCGCCAATCTATCGCTGGGCACATACTCACTCACTCATACACACTCTATATGGGGCAATTTGGAGAAATCAATTGACTTGATCCATGTTTTTGGACTGTGGGAGGAAACCGGAGAACCCGGAGGAAACCCACACGGACACGGGGAGAACATGGAAACTCCACCAAGATGGGGATTCGAACCGGGAATCCCTAGCGCTAACCACTAAGCCACCGTGCCGCCCCTTTTAAATATTGTTTATTAAAAAATTTTGTCTACATCTGTGTTAGTAAACACTTTAACAAAATAATACATTCACTTCACAGGTGTGGCACATCAGGATGCTGATTAGACAGCTTGATTATTGCACAGGTGTGCTACTTTCCACGACTTCTGTATATTTATTACAATTTGAGATCTAATTATGTAGAGCCTACTGACACATTCTAACAGAAATGCCATTAAGATGAAGTTGCTGCCTGTGCAGACATTTCATAAATTTATTTGAAAAGGCTTACACTACATATAAAAAGTCAGTTTAAAAAAGCAGCCATGATGTGATATGGCGTTTAAGAAGGCCTGACTTGTAAAGTACACATGAAAACATTAAAAAGTAATTAACTGGTCTTAAAATTGCTTAGGATATTCCATGATGCAATTTACCCACCTGATCCCAAGTGTCCAGCAGCATGACATCATCAGTTGCAAGATCTGACTGAGTAAAGTCACCAGGTACTTCCTCAGCCTTAAAGAGAAACAATAGTAAGTTGCACATTTCTGAAAAAGACAGCCTGATGAAACATAAAGTGCATTCATTTATTTCCAACTGGCTTTTTACTTAATTAAGCAGAATTTCTTTCATTTTTCTTTCCTTTTTATTTTTTTCTTGCTGCCCCTAGTGGCAGTTAGCAGTCAGCGCATGGACACACACACACACACACACACACACACACACACTTGATTGTGCAAGATGGGAGGGTGACAGTCAATTAACTGCTTTAGTTAAATCAGGAGAAGATGTGGGCTTTGACATTTGATTAAAGTGCTCTGCCAAAAAAGGCCTGATGTTATAGATCGTGAATTTGTATATCCAAACAAGTATGTTGGTGAAACGGGCACATGTCAAAGCAGAAATTTGGGGCAAAGGACATGTGAAGTTGGGTTTCATTGGGAAAGCAATAATACCCTCATGGTCCTGGGTTAGATGTAAATATACACCAGAGACTTCAGATTTATAACAACATTATTAACAGCCCTAACATACAGTCCAAAATGATTTATTATGTTTTTTCTAGCCATTTTTCAATATATGCAAGAAAAGAGCAATTTGGTAAACAAGTTTAGAGTCCGATAGATATAGTAATTTACCACAAGACGTCCAGTCTTGTTTGAACAGCCGAACAATCGAGGGAGCTTAACCATATTCTGCAGGTTTTTAGAAGTCTGATAGTCCTTTTTTCCACCCAAAGCAGCCCAAAATCCAGCTATTAAAGAAAAAAAAACTGTTACTACAAAATAATAATGTCTAATCTTTTCTTTCAGATATTTTTCTTTCATCCAGTCCTCCTGACCTGGTTCTTTCCCCTCTGCTACGTCAACAGGGTTTCCTCCCAGTATGGTTACAACAAATTTTGCCGCATTTTTTTCCTCATCACTGGCACCCAAACCCTTCCATACGAAGAGAGAATCAGGTGTCTTCAGAACAAAGACATCATTGGTGTTCAGATTGGAGGCACAAGGACCCACCTAGGACAGGATAATAAAATAAAATACAAAAATGATAACATACAAAATCTCTAAGGGAATAGGTTCATGGAGTTACAGACTATAGAAACTTTAAAGGCCTACTTCTACAGCTCGGCTGGCCTTCACAGAGCTAATGCGAATGTGGAAGAGTCGGGTAGTACCCGCTTTTGACTGCTGTGCTGCACGGGATGTTCCTCCAAGGTGAATAATCATGGGTTTTCCTTTAAACAAGCTCATCAGGTGAGCTGGTTCTTGACCTTGAGTAACACGAACCTAAGCACATACATATATGCAACAAATATAAACTACATAACAATACTTGAACGAGATATCAAAACCCCTAAGTAGTGACCAGGTGTTGCAAGAACAAAGAGGAGGAGTCGACAGAAATAGACATGGTTTAGAGGGAATTAACGCACCCGCCGGCGGCTCTCTTGCTGAAAAGCTGAAACATATCATGCTACTGAAAGAATGTTTGTGAGAAGCAGGAATGCGAGTCGACGGCAATAACATCAGCCTACAGATGTGTTAAAATGTACATTTAATGCTTTCTATGATTAAAGCCTGTTCCTGAGCTTGGGAGAATTTGTACCCAGTTCTACATTTACATTTAGTCATTTAGCAGATGTTTTTATCCAAAGCAGCTTACAAATGAGAACACCACAAGTTATGGAAAAAAACAGCTACACGGTCGAATTACAGAGTATTCCCATAGACTTGACACCAGGCTTTTCAATTGCGCCACCACTGCCCCCTAGTGTTTACCAGAATAATAATTTTAGCAATACAAAGGGTTGTATAATTTCGAGTAAGTAATTTATTTATATAGCGCTTTTTACAACAGTACATTGTCACAATGCAGCTTTTCAGAGTTAAAAGACTTTTAAACCCCCTAAAATGTACAACAAATAATTAAATACAATCAGTGATGACTGGAAAATTTAAGGAAATATCACTAAAGGAAATGTCACTAACCTGCACAGGAGCTCCTCCCATTGACTCGTCCAGCTGTACAGTGAGAAAGGCAGAGGCAGCCAACTCATCCTGTGTACACTTCAAACCCTGCCTGTGAAACAAGAAAATGACAAGCTGAATTTCATCAGAAATATCACAAAAATATCCTTTATGCAAACAAATACAGTGCCTTGCAAAAGTATTGACCCCCTTGGATTTTTCCCTATTTTACTACATTACAAACTGTATGTAATTTTTTTTTAAATCTAAATTGAATGTGATGCATCTGCACAAAATAGTCTACGTTTTAGTAGTGAAATGTGGAAAAAATAAATGTATATAAAGAATAGGAAAATAAAACACTGAAAATTGGCATGTGCGTATGTATTCACCCCCTTTGTTATGAAGCCCCTAAAAAGTTCTGGTGCAACCAATTACCTTCAGAAGTCACATGCTTAGTAAAATGAAGGCCACCTGTGTGCACTCTAAGTGTCACATGATCTGTCAGTATATACACACCTTTTCTGAAAGGCCCCAGAGGCTGCAACACCATTAAGCTAACCAAACAACACCATGAAGACCAAGGAGCTCTCCAAGCAAGTCAGGGATAAAGTTGTGGAGAAGTATAAGTCAGGGTTGGGTTATAAAAAAATATCCAAATCTCTGATGATCCCCCGGAGCACCATCAAATCCATCATCATCAAATGGAAAGAACATGGTACCACAACAAACCTGCCAAGAGAGGGCTGCCCACCAAAACTCTTAGCCCAGTCAAGCAGGACATTAATCAGAGAGGCAGCACAGAGGTACCAAAGGTAACCCTGAAGGAGCTGCAGAGTTACCAAGCAGAGACTGGAGTATCTGTCCATATGACCACAATAAGCCGTACACTCCATAGAGCTGGGCTTTATGGAAGAGTGGCCAGAAAAAAACCTTTACTTACAGGCAAAAATAGGAAGGCTCATTTTGAGTTTGTAAAAAGGCATGTGGGAGACTCCCAAACTGTATAAAGGAAGGTACTGTGGTCAGATGAGACCAAAATTGAACTTTTTGGCCACCAAGGAAAACTCTATGTCTGGCGCAAACCCAACACATCTTATCACCCCAAGAACACCATCCCCACAGTGAAACATGGTGGTGGAAGCATCATGCTGTAGGGATATTTCTCAGAAGCAGGGACTGAAAAACTGGTCCGAGTCGAGGGGAAGATGGATCGTGCTAAATACAGGGATATTCTAGAGCAAAACCTGTTTACGTCTGTCACTGATCTGAGACTAGGGTGGAGATTTACCTTCAACAGGACAATGACCCAAAGCATACTGCTAAAGCAACACTTGAGTGGTTTAAGAGGAAACGTGTAAATATATTGGAATGGCCTAGTCAAAGCCCAGACCTTAATCCAATTGAGAATCTGTGGTCAGACTTGAAGATTGCTGTTTACCAACGGAAACCTTCTAACTTGGAGGAGCTGGAGCATTTTGCCATGAGGAATGGGCAAAAATTCCAGTGGCAAGATGTGGCAAGCTCATAGAGACTTATCCAAAGTGACTTGCAGCTGTAATTGCTGCAAAAGGTGGCTCTACAAAGTACTGACTTACGGGGGTGAATAGTTATGCACACTGATGTTTTAAGTTATTTTGTCCTATTTGTTGTTTGCTTCACAATAAAAAAAGTTAAATGTTAAAAGTTGTAGGCATGGTCTGTAAATTAAATGATGCAGACACTCAAAAATCCCTTTGAATTCCAGGTTGTGAAGTAACAAAATATGAAAAATGTCAAGGGGGGTGAATACTTTCGCAAGGCACTGTACTTGTTTATAAAAATAAAGTTACATTTTTTTTTGAAGATTATTAATAAGGTCTATTAACTAAGTTATAGCCAGGTCTGGAGTGGTAAAAATATTGCTTGCATAGTCCAGGTAATTCTCTTCAAAACTTCAAGCTGTATAAGCTGTTTAAGCAAATGTGAAGGGACCAGTTACCCATTTTCCTCAAATGCCATCCAAAATCTACCTGAGCACCTACAAGCACAAGGCAGTTGGTGCTGAAACCCAACCACCACTGAACAAGATACACATCAAGACTGGCCCGAGAAATGTATGAAGACGGGTATTTTTTTAAATCAGTTTTGTGGACTGATTAGATGACAGTGATTCCAGATAGACCAGACTAATGAGGTCATGGCTGGATCAGTAAAAGTTCCACTTCAACTTAAGACACCAGCAAGATAGTATTAAAGAGGAGCTAGTTGCACATTGAAGATAATCTAGAAAATTCCAAAGCTACAGCCAGTTTTGGGAACACACTTTTGCCAAGATGTCGTACAAGAAGACAAAGATTTTAAGCAGAGTAATGCTTAATTCCATTCTTATTCACAAGAATTCCAGTGTGTAGGTAGCCAGTAAATACCATAAAAATATTAAAGAATTCTGATATGGCCTCTTAATCAACTGACCTAAACCCTATTGAAGTTTTATAGCGAAGGAAAAGAGAACATCTCTCTGAACAGTGTCTGTGATGCTGTGATTGCTGCTGCATAATATTTTAATGTTAGAAATGTTTTTTTTTAATTCTGGGTTGTATAGGTTTGGGATTTTTTGACATTTTGGAATGACCAAGAGCACTGTAGTTGTTAATAAAAATTAATACTTAAAAACAGATTTGTGCAGAGTGTAACTTGGACTAATGATTAAATGATCTCATGTCTTTTTATTTGTGAATTTTTTTTTCATTTTCTTCGTTCCAATTTTGACTTCTCTTCAATTTGAAATAAACATTATAAATATAATCATAACTAATTAATCTATTTGAACAAAATTAAACCAGTTCATAAACTATATTAAAATGTAAATAAGTAGCAAGTATGACATTTTTTTCATTGATTAAATAAACTCAAGTGCTAATAATGAAACTGTGGCTAAGACTTGGTTAAAAAGTATTGCGTTAGGATTCCAAGGAAGTTGGCACCGAAATCTTGCTGTAATGTAATAGTAGTAAAGTATTTTTTTCCTTCACTGTCTGAATCCGATCAGGATGTGCTATTGTCTGTAAAAGGCAGAAATATCCATCCATCATCTTCCGCTTTATCCTATATTAGGGTCGTGGGGGGGGGTGGGGGGGTTCCCCATGCCCATCCAGGGGAGAACGTTTCGGGCGCTGGGCAGATACACCCAGGACAGGGCGCCAATTTATCGCTGGGCACACACTCCCTCACAGAGACACACTCTATATGGGGGAATTTGGAAAACTTAATTGACTTGATCCATGTTTTTGGACTGTGGGAGGAAACCGGAGAACCCGGATGGGGATTCAAACCGGGAATCCCTAGCACTGAGAGGCAAACGAGCTAACCACTAAGCCACCGTGCCGCCCAGGTAGAAACATACCAGTAGTAAATGATGTGCTGCTCCTTGGTGCCCTGTTTGTAGGTGTACAAGATGATGTAACAGTCTCCTCCATAAAACTGACCATATGTAGCAGGATCCACTGGCACACGTGCACCTCCCTCCACTCGCCAGATCTAAAAAACATAATTTTACCCATATTTAACATTGTTAAATCACACTTACTAGGAAAAATTGGTGGACTTTATGTCTCAAAGTGCTGTCATATGAGGGTCTTACACATTTATTTTGCTGTACGTAAAAAGACATTTACTCAATTTAAGTAATTCCAAAGTATATTATTCAAAAGTGTAAAACTTTACTTAGTCCATAACTGTATGATAAAACACAATATGGTAACAAAATATACAAATAATTTATGGGCAGCCCACCTGAACCTTTCCGGACCCATCATCCACCATGTTGTGCTGGGCAGCCATAGCATTATTGGAGTGGAGAGTGGAGGCATTAAAGGGGATCTTTTCCACTTGTGCAATGCGTCCAATGGTATAAGGTTTAGTGGGACCTGTAGTCTGGTCTTTATCCTTCCAATCAGAGAAGAACTGCTTAAAGAGAGCAGTCTCACCCCTTGCAGGCAGAACTTGAATCTGCATTAAAAAGGAATATCTTGGGGGGGGGGGGGGGGGGGGGGGGGGGGGGGGGGGGGGGGGGGGGGGGGGGGGGGGGGGGGGGGGGGGGGGGGGGGGGGGGGGGGGGGGGGGGGGGGGGGTATATATATATATATATATATATATATATATATATATATATATATGCTAAAAAAATGGTCTATAAAAATACGGATAAAGAAGAACCGAAAACATTTAAAAAATGAGGTGACCTGCTCTAAAAAAAAAAAAAAAGGAAGACAAGAGTAGCTGAAAGTAAATAAAGAACAGAATATAGGTGATATAAAAGTGGATGGAGAAGTGAGAATTAAGATTAAACCTGTGTTTTATCAGAGTAGTTCTTGTGTTTGATAAAATCCTGGGCCACTTTCATTGCTGCCCTACGTTCTTCAGGGTTAGCATTCGGTCCTTGAAGCAGAAAAATTATGTTAATTATTTAGATATCGTAACACATTACAAATATATATTTGCACCCAAAACAATACAATATCTATAATCAGTTTATTTATCTTTTAAACGTCACCCATGGAAGTCTGACAAGAGTTTGCTCTGTGCCGCACCTTTCCACACAAACACATTTTTATCTACACCATTGTCCAGGATAAAGCAGTCATTGGGTGAGAGCATCGCCTGTTTGAATGGGCTGGATTGAGCCACCACAGATGTCTTCATGGAGCCAGTGGCATCTGAGATCTGTCAGGACAGAGATAAAAAAATTATGGATAAAATAATTTAATAAACCAAAATGTAATCATAGAAAAATAATATAATATAAAAAAAAACTAAACAGCGTAAAGTATGTGGACAGCTGATCATTACATTCACTATTCATATTCCAAGTATTATTATAACAAGATCACAGACTGAGCTCTTTTTGTTTCTTTATAGTATCGTTTTGAAACTTTTGGACCATTTAATAATTTTTTGAATCAGACACTGATGTACATGGATGACTTTGACTTGGATGACTTGATTTCAATCGTTACAATACACGGGGTTGAACTCTGGGCTCTTTGAAGGCCATGTTGTTGAACCTGATGATGTGTACAGGCGCACTAACTGTTGCCCAATGAATGTTAACATATGATTGTCCTAAATGTATTAGTTTACTGTGCCATTAATATTTACTCTTTGAATTCTCAAAACATACTGTTGGCAAGTGTTGGTGTCATGTCATGGTGACTGCAGCAATTTATGCAAACAAATATAGCAGTTAAAAGGCTTATCCTGCTTAGTTTGCAAATATATATATATAAAGTTTGAAGTTTGTTTAAATTATTTAGCATTCAATACCACATTTAAATCTTTTTCTTTTTTTGGAGGTAAATAAAGTAGTAAATACTGTACCACCACCATGCAAGTACTAAACTTGAATGTTTATCTTTAAGCTATGATGAAATTTTTGCAAACACAGCTTTTGCATATTGAAGTATGTAAATATATGAGTTTACCAAGTACAGTGTGCCCTTCTTCTTGTTGAATGTTTCAACCACCTCATCATCTGCTATGCTTGGAGCGATAGCCGTTACAGGACCAAGAGCCTAGATAAGAGAATTTTTTTAGCTCTGTAAGGCAACTTTACTTCCAACGGGATCATTTTTAACTATGAAATTATCAGATAAGTATTTGTGTTTGGCAGTTGCTCACATCAATAACCTCCTGTGGCTCTGCTCCCTCCTCCACCATCTGGATTTTTGCCCTTCCGTTTCTCTCATTATCACGGATTTCAATGGCCACCTGCGATGCTTTCACCCTTTCAAAACGGTTACACTCACTGCCAGCCCACTGGTAGATGGTCTGCATAGAACCAATACATGTAATCGTGCACCACCTCAAAGATTAGCAGAAATAGATTAAATTTAAAATTCATAAGTATGAATTTTGCGAGATCTCGCAATAGTTATATTTATATTTATTGCGAGATCTCGCAAAAGTTTATTATAAATTGATGTACTTCCAGGTCAGTTTCCGGGTCAACAACAATACACGATCACAATGGAGAACGTTCATCCGTGGAAAAGTTTTATTTTGAGATTGGCTTGCAAGACATCAAATCGTATATGTGAGTGTTATGTTCCAATAAAACAGTCATAAGTCGGCGTTTTTTTTCAAAAAGTAATGCGTTTTACTGAATAGACAAACAAGTGTTACAGGAAAAATCATCAATGGCAGACGACTGCGATTGAAGAGAGAGCTCTGAATACTTAAAGATCCCGCTTCGGTATTTAACCCTTAGGTGGACTGTCCTTCTGTGTGTGGATGAGTGTGAATGGACCTTCCATATATGGTGGGGACTTCCTGAGCCCCAGTCTCACTATTACATTTGGCAACTGTTACCTGCCCCCTAAGTTTCCAGTCATAGATTCTCATCCCGCAAATGACCATTAACTCTGTTCCCTGCAGTCATTCAGCAGTTATTTATAAAATAGTGTGAATTGTATGTGAAATAGTAAATGTCATTACAAAAATAAAGAGCATTACGAAGTAATAAATTCCAACACGAAAGACACCTGAAGTAACTACTTAATACAAGTGGACACTCTCATGGAAAAACGTTTTGTGACTTGGCGGTCCTGATTGAACTTATTAGTGAGATATCGCGAGATCACACATTAACTTTTGCAAGATCTCGCATAAACTTTTGCGAGA
Source organism: Corydoras maculifer (assembly GCA_019802435.1). Taxonomy (NCBI): domain Eukaryota; kingdom Metazoa; phylum Chordata; class Actinopteri; order Siluriformes; family Callichthyidae; genus Corydoras; species Corydoras maculifer. Next base: position 139,475 of record JAFMOD010000248.1, read on the forward strand.
TCTCGCAATATATATAAATACAACTATTGCGAGATCTCACAAAATTTTTGCGAGATCTCACATTATATTTTTTTTCTTCCTTGTCACTTTAGGGGCTCCGTAAGCAATAGTCTGAGGCATAACAAAAATGATTTATCACCTGATATTATTATCATTAAGTCATTAGTTTTGTCATTTAAGGATTGAAAGCACTTTATAAATAAATTAACATAAAACAAGTTTCCTGGAGAAATGACTGGTCGGATAATAAAAAAAAAAAACAGAGATGAAAAAGAAAAAGAAAAGACAAAGTTCGGGTACCTGTCCCAAATCTATGATGAAGCAATCACCCTTGTTAAAGCTGGACCAAGCCATGTTGACCTCGGTGGCTCGGATTACACGTCTGCCCTTCACATGTAGCAGACGCTTGACGTTCATATCATTTGTCACCACATGGTTGAAACCAGAAGCTACTCCCCCTTTCTAAAACAAAGAATAATAGAATAAAACATTCTTTTGAGATTTATACAGTGCTATAGCATAAACTTTGTTACTTTCTTTTAGTTTGTACATGTACTAGTGATTGAAAGTTTATAAATGTTTTAGAAATTTCTATAGTTCTATATAACTTTGACTAAAACTGCACCAGATTTTATCAGAAGTCAAGTAGAAGCAAATCAAACAAATGGGACAAAAATAATACTATACTTGTTTTTATTTATCAAGGAAAATATTTAATGTTAAATATTTGTTGTTGGCAAAAGTATGTGAGCCAATATTTAGTCCCAGATGTGCAACCTTGTGAAGCAAATAACAAAACATTTCTAGCACTTGATTGAATGACCTTGCACATTGTCTTGAGGGATTTTAAGTATAAATCCTTAATCAAACTACTTTTTTTTGTTGTGGTTTTTTTTCCCATTAACTGCTTTATGTCCTTCTACGACATTTCTATTGCATTAAAAAAAGTTGTTTTCTTTAACTGATCAATGACAGAATGACTTGTGTGCTTAGAGTCATTGTCTTTCTGCCTGCTGATTATTTTAAACTGTAGTTCATTGATTGATGTTTTGATATTTGCCTTTGGAATCCGCTGGTATAATTCACAATAAATTGTTCCATCTATCATGGCACGCAGTCCTGGCCCAGATGCACTAAATCAGGCCCATAACATAAAACTATAACCACAGTGTTTTATAGATAGGATGAGGTTTTTATACTGGAATGCAGTGTTTTTTATCTAAACTTACAGAAAGTATATCAAAACGGTCTATTTTGGTCTTATGCGTTCACAAAACATTGTTTATATTAGCTTGTACGTGTGCTCTTTGCCAACTGCAGACATATAGCAGTATTCACCTAATAATGAACTATTAAACATTATCTAATGTAAAGTCTTTAGATGCCTTGAGTTCATTTGTGACATCACAGACTATTACATGGTGACATAATTTGCATGATTTTCATAGACAACAATTCAGTAAACATGTGCAGACCGCTCCTCCTAAGTGACACAATGTAATTCGATGTCCCAGTGTCTGGACTCCAAAGAAAAAACAATTTTCAATGTGTGACTGATTAGATGATTCAGGTGCACCTGTGGCAGGAGCAAATCTCAGCTGTTTCTGAGCCCATTCACAAACTTTGAAGCACCAATGTAAATCACTTATTACATTTCTTATTACCATAGTGTTTAAAGGATGTATAAAGAAGTGTAGCTATATAGTACAATAGTTTATAATAGCTTCAATAAACTAATTTATAAATAAATAATATTTTTATATACTTCCACCATAGGTACTTAATGGTAGAATATCAATGACTTCTTGAACAAAACTCTCATAGAATGTTCTGTAGGAAATAACGAAAACATAGTACAATAAATATAATTAAAATGCTTTTGCCACGGTGGCTTAGTGGTTAGCACGTTCACCTCTCACCTAATATAGGATAAAGCGGAAGATAATGGATGGATGGAAAATGCTTTTGCATTAATAGGTTAAACATTAACATTCTAGACTAAGCTTATTATCTCAATCTCTTTTTTTGCTCATAATTCTTTTGTTCATTTGTAATGGATTGTTCTTGTTCCTTGTTTTTCATTTTCTATGTATATTCTCAGTAGTTTTTTTAATTTTCTGTTTTCTATTTGTTTTTATTAATATTCTATTTATATCCCATAGTCTTACTTACTTATTTTTAACTTTGCATTGCCTGAAAGCAGCTTTACTGCTTCGATACTAGGTTGCCCACACAGCCTCACACACATATGTCCACCCACCCACACACCCACCCGCCCACACACACACACACACACACACACACACACACACACACACATAGTGGAGGAAATGAGACCCAGATGTACCCTAGTGAATTTTTGTTTCTATAAACGTCAGTAAACATTCTGTGGTAATACCACTGATGTGTAGTGATGGAAAATATGCAGCAAACGGAAGATAAATGTTCTGAACTGCACAAACCTCCTTTATATCAATGTGCATAATATATAATATATATAACTACTGATAATATAATATAACTACTATGTACAAACACATAAACCTATGCAAGCGCATACATGCACATATACGCACAAAACACATACACACACAAGTAGACACTTTCACAAAAACACACACTTACAAATAAATATTATATAATGCATGTTCAAATGCATACTCATATGTGCAAACATGCTTCAATCATTTTTTATGACTTTTCCATGTTTGCTTTTTAAAGAATCATCATTGAATGACCTATATGAAATATCACACTGCCATCAAGGTTATTACTGCAGTTCTAATTATGTTTATTGTGTGCTTAGTAAATCAGAAAATTGACAAACTGCTTAATTTTATTTGTTCATTGTAATTAATGTTTTCTTTGTAAATAACTCTTCTTGTGTTCTGTTTGCATATTTTATTGTCCATTTATATTTGGATGACGAACAATGAAGTTCACAATATTGCATAGCCCTTGTAATACCATATGAGAAATAAAAATATTCTTATTTAATATTATTAAAAATATTTATTTTTCTTGTGTAATTAACAATATTCCAATAATAATTTTTTTGCAGCTTATATAAAGATATATTGGATGCTGTACCTGATATTTAATGCCGGATTTAAAGTAGCCAAGAAAGGTGAGTGACTCATTATCCTGGACCTCACGGAACTGCACTGGACTACCACCCAAGAAATCATCCAGCTGCATGGAGAAAATTGCAGCAGCACCACTCTCATCTTGAGAGCACTCCTTTCCTGCCAGAAAAAAAATCAATAAGTGTTAATTACAGCTTAGAGAACTATAAAAAATATATAATGGTTTATTAAAGCAACAGGAAACAAGTGGGTGTGCATTATTTTGAATAAGTTAGGAGAAAGAGGTTTTGTTTTGCACAACAAGTAGAGAGGCATTAATAAACTGGTCCTCCGCGATGTGTAACAGGTGCCCACCTCGACATGCAGCCAGAGGGCACACTCCACGCCTTGTTCTCCGGGCCAGGCCACCAGAAGGTGCCTGCCAAGCCTGGCTCAAGGAGGGCGGAGGGCCTAGGGCACCTGTTCTTCTTTGAGTTAACTTTCGTTCATGGTCTTTATTTTAGTTAATTAACTCTTTCTTTTCACTGGTTTGCTTTGTGCACGTGGTCGGGTGTCTGTGTGTATTTATTTCCCCTTTCCTCCGTGCATGTCGTATATTTATGTTCATTCGCATTCTGTACCTCTGTGTTTTTTGGTGTCCCTACACCTTTAATAAATTCCTTTGGTTCTGCTACCTGCGTGCCTGGCTCCCTTCAGCGCGTTAAGGCGCTGCGGCTCTGCGCTTCATCTGCGCAGCCGCTTTTGATCGAGGTAGGCGAGCGTTACATGATGTAACCTACTACTGCTTTTTAAAGTTAACAATGATTGCAGAGTAATGGGATCCCGGCTTAGTGCTTAGTGGGAATTGACTTGCTGTTTATATTTATCTGTATTTTCATTAATGGGACATAATTTTAAACAATGTATTGTATATCACACATTGATACGATAGTGAAATATGTTTATAGGGAGATAGGTGCACCAAAATGAAAAAAAGATAATGAAATATCTGGAGAAGTCCAAATTTTTATTGGGTTTAAATTAATTCTGACACTTTTTTCACCATTAGAAAAATTTATAGGCTATTTATTGTCTTTTCTTTGTTTTTAAAGATAATATATATTTCTAAACAGTAATTTAAATTAAATCTAAATTAAACACGGGGCGGCACGGTGGCTTAGTGGTTAGCAGTAGTCCGCCTCGCAGACGCCGGACCAGGCTGCCCTGTGCTGGCAGCGAGCCTCTGCGCGAGCCGCTCCGTAAGCCGGCCCGTCCCACCGGTAACCCGCTCCGCGAGCTATTACTCGCCGCCAGGAGTCCGCCTCGCAGACGCTTGTTGTCCTGCGTTGCTCGCCGCTCGCCGTCAGCGAGTCCTCGCTCGTTGTCTGCGATCTGCCACTCACCGCCAACGCTCCGCCGCCAGTCGCTGGCCTGTCGCTCCGCAGGCCATCCCATTCCGCCAGTAATCCTTCCTGTAGGCCGCTGCGCCGTCAGCGATCCGCCGCGTCCCACGAGCGTTTCCAATCTGTCGCTCACAAGCGTCTGCTATCTGTCGCTTACAGCCAGCGTTCCGCCGCTGGTCGTCAGCATATCGCTCCACGCTGTGTGCGATGCGCTTGTCATCCCGCTCAGCGCCACCAGCGGTCCGACCCTAATCCGTGCCGTGCCACCAGCGATCCACGCACACCTTCTGCACGTCTTGCAGGGTTCGGGGCATCGAGCCGGGCACTAGTTTCCGGTCTGCAGCGGTCGCGTCCAATCCCGAGCCATCCGTGTTCCGTTCGGGGTGCGTTCGGTGCTCGGTTCCCGCTTCGGTAGATCAGGACCAATTACTATGTGGGGTTGCTGTGGTACTGGTTCTCTCCTTCTGTGTCCAGGTGGCTGAGAGGAGAGAGGCTGGAAGTCTAGGCGTGGTGACCAGCGCATCACCTGGGGTGCAGTCCAGTGGTCTGAGGAGGAGGCTGGGGCTGTCTATGTCCCCCGCTCTGGACCTTACTGCACTCGCTCTGGGCCGTAGTTCGTCCGCGGTGGACAAGGTGCTGGTCGGTTTGAAGGCCGCTTTGGAGACACGGGATTCTATGCCGGAAACCCAGCATGTGAACCAAGACTGTGTGCCGCTCGCGCCCACTCAGGTCACCTTTGCGTTCACTCGGTTCACCTCGGCGTTCACTAAGGTCACCTCTGCGCTCGCGTCCACTCAGATCACCTCTGCGTCCACTCGGTTCACCTCTGCGTCTACTCGGTTCACCTCTGCGGTCGCGTGTACCCTGGTTGCCTGCGGTCGCGTTAGTCTCTCCCGTACCTGCGTCCGCGTTAGTCTCTCCGGCACCTGAGCCCGCATCAGTCTCTCCTGTATCTGAGTCCGCGTTAGTATCTCCTGTATCTGAGTCCGCGTTAGTATCCCCTGTACCTAAGCCTGCTTTAGTCTCTCCCGTACCTGAGCCCGCATTAATCTCTCCTGTACCTGAGCCAGCGTCAGTCTCCCCTATACCTGAGTCCACGTCAGCCTCTCCTGTACCTGAGCCCACGTCAGACTCTCCTGTACCTGAGCCCGCGCTAGTCTCTCCTGTACCTGAGCCCACGTTAGTCTCTCCTGTACCTGAGCCCGCATTAGTCTCTCCGGTCCCTGAGCCCGCGTTAGTCTCTCCCTTTCCAGAGTCCGCGTTATGCTCTCCCGCACCAAAATCCGCGTTGTGCTCTCCCGCACCAGAGTCCGTCGCTCTCGCGCGCCCAAAGGGTCACGTCGCCCTCGCGCGCTCAAAAGGTTACGGCGTCCCCGTATCCTCGAAGGGTCACGTCCCTCTCGCGCTCACAAAGGGTCACGCCCCCCTCGCGCTCTCAAAGGGTCACGTCCCCCTCGCGCTCACAAAGGGTCACGGCGTCCCCGCTTCCTCAAGGGGTCATGTCGCCCTCGCGCGCTCAAAGGGTCATGTCCCCTCGCGGTCTCAAAGGGTTACGGCGTCTCCGTATCCTCAAGGGTTCACATCACCCCCGCATGCACAAAGGGTCACGTCGCCCCCGCTCCTCAAGTGGTCACGTCACCCTCGCGCTCACAAGGGGTCACGTCGCCCCTGCAAAGGGTCGCGTCGCCCCCACATGCTCAAAGGGTCACGCCCCCCTCGCGCTCTCAAAGGATCACGGCGTCCCCGCATCCTCAAGGGGTCACGTCGCCCTCGCGCGTTCAAAGGGTCACGGGGTCGCCGTGGGGTTACGTTGCCCCCGCAAAGTTTCACTTCGCCCCCGCATCCTCAAGGGGTCACGTCACCCTCGCGCCCACAAAGGGGCACGGTGCCGCCGCACTCACAAAGGGTCACGTCGCCCCCGCATCTTCAAGAAGTCACGTCGCTCTCGCGTCCTTAAAGGGTTACGGCGTTCCAGTACCCTCAAAGGGTCACGTCTCTCTCGCGCTCCCAAGGGGACACGTCCCCCTCGCGCTCACAAGGGGTCACGGCGTCCCCGAATCCTCAAGGGGTCTTGTCACCCTCGCGCGTTCAAAGGCTCTCAGCGCCGCCGCGCCCACAAAGAGTCACGTCGCCCCCGCACCCTCAAGGGGTCATGTCGCCATTCTCAGGCCCTCAATGAGGCCTCGCCGACTTCGCGCCGTAATCGGGCCTCGCCGCCGTCGCGTCCTCATAGGGACGTTTTTTTTTTTTTCCCCCGGTCGTTTTGGGGGGCAATATGTTAGGGTTGGGAGTGCTAGGCCACTCCCCCCTGTTTTCTTATTGTCATTTTTTTCCCTTCGGGGTTCCCGTAGGTAGGGCCCATCCCCTTCAGCTGGGATTGGGTCCTACCTGATCACATGTGGCCTGCTGACTCAGGGCGCATGCGCGCTTTAAGTGTAGTCAGCAGGCCAGCATTGTATATGTATACTTTTGTATATATTGCAGTTACGTCGGGTGTTTCGTTTATTGGAGTGGTTTGTTTCGGTTATTGATTTGTTTGTTTGTTTTGAGTTTTGCTCCAGGCACATCCCACCGTGCCTTCAGCGGCGTTCCCGCTGATTTCATCATTAAATCACCTCTTTGTTTGCTTACCTGGTCACCTGGCTCGCTTCTTGCACCACACATTTACATTTACATTTAGTCATTTAGCAGACGCTTTTATCCAAAGCGACTTACAAATGAGAACACCACAAGTGAGAAGCTATAAAGAAAACCAACTATACTGTAAATTCATCAAAGCTGAATGTTATTCGATGCCGCGGCACACGCCGCCCCCCCCCCCCTTTTTTTTTTTTTTTTTTTTTTTACAACAGGTATTTGTTAAAGAGATGTGTCTTCAGTAATTTTTTTAAACTGTTCAGTGATTCTGCCTTACGGACAGATTTGGGAAGAGCATTCCACCATTTTGCAGTGGTGGACGCCACGGAGTGCGACTTACCTACTCGGTGAGGTGGAATCGTCAGGCGGCAATCATCGCTGGAGCGAAGAGAACGGGTCGGAGTGTATTTAGGAAAGATGGGGTGAAGGTAGGAGGGGGAAGATTCGGAAATGGTTCTGTATGCTAGAGTCAGTGACTTGAACTGAATGCGAGCAGCTACAGGAAGCCAATGGAGGGAAGTGAGTAAAGGAGTGACATGAGTTCGCTTGGGCTGGTTAAACACAAGTCGGGCTGCAGAGTTTTGAATTAGTTGAAGAGGTCGGATTGTGGAAGCTGGGATACCGGCAAGTAGCGCATTACAATAATCGAGCCGGGATAGAACTAGGGCTTGAACAAGCAGTTGG
>JAFMOD010000248.1:147402-160973 GCA_019802435.1 Corydoras maculifer
TTACTGTATCAAAAGCTGCGGAAAGGTCTAACAAAATGAGGACCGAGGATTGAGATTTGGCTTTGGCAGTTTTAAGTGAGTCAATCACAGAGAGCAATGCTGTCTCCGTGGAGTGACCACATCTAAAACCGGACTGATTGGGATCAAGGAGATTGTTCTGATTAAGAAATGTGGAGACCTGTGTGGATACCACCCGTTCAAGTGTTTTAGACAGGAAAGGTAAGAGAGAAACAGGTCTGTAACTCTCGACCAAATTTGGGTTGAGCGTAGGTTTTTTGAGTAGGGGTTTGACTATGGCTTGTTTGAAGCAATTTGGAAAAATCCCAGCCGTGAGGGAGGAGTTTACGATGTGTGTCAGAGCTGGTATGATGGAGGAGGCGATGAATTGAAGAAGGTGGGATGGGATGGAATCAAGAGGGCAAGTGGTTGGGTCACTGCACCGCGCAGCGCCGCCGACGGACAGACTGTGCCACCCGTATGTAACACTTAGTTTTATTAGAAAGCCAAAAAGTGTTGGTTGTTAAATAGGTTGTTAAATGTATCTCCAATTAAAGTGCAAGCAGTCAGCTGACATGGGAAAGACTTTAATTGATCACATGCTTCCTCAGAGTCACCTGATGCCAACTTTTTTGCCAACTTTAAGGCTGGCATTGCCATAATTCATAGGCAGAGTGCATGCTACCCCAAGCTTCTTATTTTCCGTGTCTTGCTCAGGCCACATATGCAAATATTTTTAATTTGATAGAACATTATGCTTATGTGTGGCAGATTAAAATATTTCTATAAGGGTGGCATATTGACATAGTGCACTGTAGCTTCTCAGCGCTGGGGATCCAAATTCTTTTCCAGATCTGGGTGGAGTTTTTATGTTCTGTCCATGCCTGCGTGCGTTAGCTGCTTTAAATTGCCCCTATATAGTGTGTGTGTCTGTGTGAGACATTGACATGCTCCAGACTTTTGATCTGGGTTCCAATGAAAAAAAGGTTCAACTAACTTAATGTAGTTTGTAGACTGTGTGTGTGGGGGTGTGTGGGGGTGTGTGGGGGGGAGGTTGTGTGTGTGTGTGTGTGTGTGTGTGTAGTGATAGTGGTTTTGGTGGAACATTTAGAGTTAGGTACCCTGCTCAAGGATAGTGCTTGGTGGGACCAGTAATTGAGTTGCAAGGTTGGTTCCATAACCACAATCCTATGACTGCCCCTTAAATGACTGCTCTGAAAATCATTCATTCATTCATTCATTATCTCCCGCTTATCCTCTATTAGGGTCGCGGTGAAGTTCCCATGCCCATCCAGGGGAGAACGTCTCGGGCGCTGGGCAGATAGACCCAGGACGGGGCGCCAATCCATCGCTGGGCACACACTCACTCACACAGACACACTCTATATGGGGCAATTTTTGAGAATTCAATTAACTTGATCCATGTTTTTGGACTGTGGGAGGAAACTGGAGAACCCCGAGGAAACCCACGCAGACATGGGGAGAACATGGAAACTCCACCCAGATGGGGATTCGAACCGGGAATCCCTAGCGCTGAGAGGCGAACGTGCTAACCACTAAGCCACCGTGCCGCCCCTCTGAAAATCAATCTGAAAAAAAGATTTTGTTCCATACTATGAATATTTATATTTAAAAAAGTATAAAGTATTATGTTCATTTTCTTTTAAGATTCCTAAAACCATCAAAGCAACATGTACAAGACAATGCATTACGCCATTGCTCATCAGAGAAAGCAGACCTTGGTATGATTTTTTTCTGTTCTATAACAACCACATGGTCACACTGAGAAGCGCTATGGGGGAGAAAAGTTTCCACTATGAATGCTTGGAATGACACTGTTTTTCCTAAAACAAATTCCAACCCAATAAGCCTGAATGGCATTACCAGACTTCTACACAGCAATAAAATAAAATAAAAAACATTTAAAAAGTCTTTTACAGTTGATTTTTAAAACCAGCTTACAAAAGTACCCTGCGGGCGCAAAAGGTGTAATTGGTAAAAACTGTAGACAGGCTTAGGATGCAAATTAGGTAAACACCTGCCTGAGATTATTGTTGCTAAATATCTCTCCTCCTATGTTACATTAAAATACTCGAAGAAGTCAGAGAATTAGCTAGGAGACTGTTAAAGCCCATTATATCTTGGTTTGTGAACTTTTGTCTTGGTGCCTTTTGTTCTTTAAGAAATCCACTTGTTTCCTGCTGTCACAAGCATGACCTTACAACATACCCCTAGTTTAAAACCAGTGTTACGATAAACATAAAAGCTAGTTCTGCTTTATGAAGTGTGGAATTGTAAATAACAGAATTGCTTCTGCTTGTGATTGCTCCAAAGCCAAACTTAGATTGATCCAGAAAAAGGAAGGAAGATGAATATTACATAAGATAATTGAGGGTGTGGACTCTGATATGGTTTAATATCAGGTCAATGGTAGATTTCTTTATCTTAAGTTTTAAAATAAAACAGGTAGTTCTGGTCTTTAAATCTGATTGGCTGAACCATTTGTCCAACTATGATATCACTGACAGTAATGCACACCATTATTTTAAATCATTACTATTAAAGGAAAGACAAATGAATATAACCAAACCATTACTTGATTAGCATTAGCTGGTATCTCGTTGCTCAGCAATAAATGTTCCAAAACTGGACTAGATTATGTCATGGAAGACCAGCTTATAAATAATTATAAATAAAATATTTAAATAATTTCATTTATAAATCAAACCTTGTTTTTTTATTGTTGCGTTTTATAACCATTCTATAAAAGCAATAAGGCACACAAGGTTGCATCTACGTACATGCAAAACCCAAAGCAGAGAACCCACATCCTTCCTGTCTCAGGCACTATAATATAAAAAGCATATTTTTTCTGACAAACAACTGCCCTTTAAGAGTTAATTTTATTAACTTGTAATAAATGCCTAAAGTCTGATGTCATCTCTTCATTCCACTCCATGGGTGTTGAAGAAAAGACAAAAAATAAAATGCTAAACGACTGAATGAATTCAATTTAATTTCAGTTACAGTTCCTGACATATGCTAAAAGATGTGTCCAAATAGGGCTATAATCATACTTAGCAGGAATGCCACTCACCCAACCACATGTGAATGTAGTAAGATGGTGCAGAAGTGGTGTAGAGCAGGACATAGGCATCTCCCTGGTAGAAGCTCCCATACAGGTTCTTGGGAACAGGTTTGAGATCCATTTTTTCAATACGCCACACCTGCAGGCCAGGTTGCTTCCCAGCTGTCTCAAACTCCTTATGAGCCACCATTATGTCTGGAATTGAAAGTTTAAAATTTTATTTTTGGAAATGAATAAAAAAAAGAATTACCATGCATTGCATTATCACAACCCTCTATGAGCTTGTTTAAAAATCACTTGAATTCCAAATAGTTACCACAAAATTCCATTATATCAGCTACAGTAGTAAAAGCCACTTTACTTTTAAGTAACTGTAGGTGTTAGAAAAAAGAACTCAACAAAAATACCAGCTGCAACCAAAACTATAATTTGCCTCACAGAGAAAACACTATCCAGTGTTCAAGCAAGATCAAATTTCAGCTTGTTTTTGGGAAGAACAGACAGGATTATACATGCTAAAGATATAGAATTTTAACATATATATTACTAATGGGCGGCACGGTGGCTTAGTGGTTAGCACATTCGCCTCTCAGCGCTAGGGATTCCCGGTTCGAATCCCCATCTGGGTGGAGTTTCCATGTTCTCCCCGTGTCTGCATGGGTTTTCTCCGGGTTCTCCGGTTTCCTCCCACAGTCCAAAAACATGGATCAAGTCAATTGAATTCTCAAAAAATTGCCCTGTTTAGAGTGTGTCTGTGTGAGTGAGTGTGTGCCCAGCGGTGGATTGGCGCCCTGTCCTGGGTCTATCTGCCCAGCGCCCGAGACGTTCTCCCCTGGATGGGCATGGGGAACCCCACCGCGACCCTAATAGAGGATAAGCGGAAGATAATGAATGAATGAATGAATGAATGAATATTACTAATGTTAGTTTGATATCTGATTTTTATATTATGTTTAGGATACAGAGATTTTTGCCGTTTTCACTTTTTCCTGGTTTCTCTGAAGGTAAGGCTGAGTCATACTTAGTGCTATAAATATGTCAAGTATGGACATAAACCCACATTCTAAGACTGTTTATAATTCAGGAAAAGAAAAACTTTTTACATTCTATTTTGCTTTGGGTTTAGTCTTTGCCATATTGTCACCATTGGTTTGTTTGGAGGTAAGAAAAGCTGCTGCACTCACACTAACTGCTCCACACTTACCTTGGCATAACAGATCAAAAGATTAAAAAAATGATTTATTATTAAGCTTAATAGTTAGGCACCTGAAATAATAGATGTTTGACAAATACTTTAACAAAATCCTAGCTCTGCCCAACATTCTGCTAAGGGGAAGTTTGCTAAATGCTATAAATGTAAACACTCTCACAGGCCTCTAGTCTGCAGTCACAGCTGGTTATGTTTTAAGGTTGGGAGGCGGGGTTTATGATCTTTTACCATCACTGCCACTACCAGTCTGTAGGCAATGGTATGTTAAATATATGTGTGTTGAAGGAAGCATGTGAAAGCTTTGTAACCCTCCTCAGACATCAGTGACCTGGCCGAATCCATTTTAAAATATTTAATTTAACCACTTCAGTGTTATATTGCTGTTTTTAGACATGTGGCCTCATCTATGTCTAAAATAAAACCCTTAGGTGAATTAGAAAAATATTTTGTCTTATATTATGTTTATATTATATATTATGTCTTCAAAGACTCAACAAACTGCACTTTTTCAAATTAGCCTTAGGAGCAAACAACAACTAAACTATCTATATCTAAAATAGCAATACGAGTTCAATTGTTCAGACACTATTAAGAACACAATTAATACCATAATTTTTATTTATTTAACTATTAAAAACGTTTTAAGAGATCAAAATCACAATATATGGATTTCAAATGATATGAGAACGCACAAAAAGTATAAATTTGAAAGAAAAACATTATTGTTTAAGTTTATGCTTCACAAAATCCATCATATTTGCAGAGCTGAAACCGAATAATTCAATAGGGAGTTGTTCAAGGAAGGAATCGATTCTGAGTGCAAGTCGTCAGTTTAGTTGTTTCTTTAATACGTAGCCTAATAAGTTAATACAAATTAAGAGCTTAGCTGTTTTCGAGTATACATTTTAATATACATTGCAATGTCCGTGCGTTTTGCAGCTGTTCAATAATAAGCGAGTTTTGACATTTTACGCGTGGAACACTCGAAAACCCACATTGCATTAGTTATTGTTCAATACATTTACTATACAAACTTCAAACTCACAAAACTCAAACACAAAAGTGTCTAACGAAAGCAAAGAAGCCAAAGAACATTAAACGCAATGTGTATGCTGTTTTCCTACCAATAAAACTACGCAGGTAAAGTCAAGATTTTTCGCTAGAAAAACGCTTTTCTCGACGTTATGTTTTATGAAATGTTTTTATCCACCAGAAGTGTTTTTGTGTTAACGACTACAATTACAACTATTGTTTGCGCATTAATGGAAAACTGGTCGTGTGTTCCTGGAATTCTGCACGAACAAGACACAGATGTAGGAAGATGAGAGATAATCCAGGCGAACACAGATTACGGTTAAATGTAAGATTCCTACCTGAAATTTGGCTGCAGAATATTAAAAAAGGGGAAATGAAGAGAAGTGGTCTGGGCTGGACTCGCTGTGAGTTTCGTGTCCAAACTGATTCTGACAGGAAAGGGGAGAGTCTTAACTCTCTTGTAGGCGTGTATGAAGAAAAATGTAAAACGTCCTATAATTGTTTCTGCATGCAGTTTCCCAAGATATTCTCTAAACGTGCTTTTTTATGCCATTTAACAGAGGTCACAAGGAAGACCAAGGACCTTATTCAGGTGCAAAGTGTTACCCACTATGTCAATACAACTATGTCGAAACGTGCATTAATCAGACATGTAACATTTAAATTGCTGATTTAACTCTTAGTCTGATTGAAAGGTAGTAACTTTATTTAAGACTGTAACCAGTTACATAGTAAAATGAAGACACAAAAGTTAAGTATGCTGTAGTCCTTAGAAAGTACAATAATACTTAATATAAATGTGGTCAAATTATGATCATTGTACTTTTATTACAAATGTCCTCAAAATAAGGAACAAGCAACATGCAAGGCACATTATGAATCTCTTAAAAACACCAAATATGGGTTATGAACTGACCTAGTCAAAGTCCTAATTTAAATCAGATTGAGATGCTTTGGCATGACCTTAAACCTCAACCCCCACCCTCCCAGGCTTTTAATACAATTCTGCAAAGAAGTGTGGGCCAATATTCCTTTATAGATATGTGACATATGCAATTACCACAATTGTGTGGCACAACCAGTTATAAGGTTTAGGGGCAAATTACTTTTTCACAAAGTGAAAGCTGGTTTGATCAGGTTTTTCCCCTTTATATATATCACGCTACGATTATTAGTGGGTTTTTTTTTTTATTTATTTACTTGAATATTTGAGTATTTGTCTTTTTACCAAAACTGTCCAAACTGTACATATATCTTTTTTGGTGTCCACTTGCACCTGGCTGACACCCCAGTAATTTTGATTTCCAGACTTTAATACTTATTAGAATAAAAGTTTTACATACTTTGGACACTTACACATAAATATTGGATCAATTATCCAATTATCCTTTTATCCAAAGCTTCAGGCACTGGGCACATAGAGCCAGGACACCAATCTATCGCTGGGCACACTTACTTTTACAGACACACACAAACACACAATATATGGGGCAATTTAGAGCATTCAATTTCTCTCCTGGGAAGAAATTGGGAATACTCCGTGACCCTAGTAGAGGATTAAGCATAAACTAATATTAGATTAGATTAGATTCAACTTTATTGTCATTGTGCAGAGTACAAGCACAGGGCCAATGAAAAGTAGTTAGCATCTAACCATAAGTGCAATATATACGTTATTTACATAAAGTGCATTAAGAACAGTGACTTGTGCATGTAGGGAAGTGTTTGTAAAGTGTTTAAATGTAGATACATAATATGAACATGATACAATATGAACATAATATATACATGATATATACATAATATGAACATGATATATACATAGTATGAACATGATATAATACAGTGCATACAGAAGAGAAGAGACGGCGCAGAGAAGTGGTTGTGCAAAAGAGAAATTAATGTGTATGTATAGTGTTTAGGAGGATAACCGCCTCAGGAAAAAAAAAAGAGTCTGCTGGTGCAGGAGCGGAGGCTGCCAGATGGTAAGTGGCTGAAAAGTCCATGATTTGGGTGGGTAGCATCCTTAATGATATTCCTTGCCCTGCCCAGGCAGCGGTTGTGATGTATGTCCTCGATGGTGTGTAACTCGGTGCCTATGATGCGCTGCGCCGTTTTTAGTGCTTTACGGTCTGCAGCACAGCAACTGTCATACCATACAGTGATGCAGTTGGTGAGTATGCTCTCAATGGTACAGCTGTAGAAGTTCACCAGGATCCTGGGAGATAGGTGAGCTATCTTGAGACTCCGAAGAAAATAAAGGCGCTGCTCCACCTTTTTGATGAGGACAGAGGAGTTCAAGGACCAGGTGAGATCATTAGAGATGTGAAGACCAAGGAACTTTAAGCTGGACACCTGATCCACTGCAGCTCCACTGATGGAGATGGGGGTGTAAGCTTGGCTTCCGGTCTTCCTGAAATCCATTATTATCTCCTTTGTTTTGTGTGTGTTGAGTGCCGGATTGGTACCATGAGAACAGATGCTGTACTTCGTCCCGGTTTCATCATCAGATGGTATGAATTGAAAAGTAAATAGATAGTTTAAAGTAAGTATAAATATTGCAATGAAAAAGTGATATAACTAAAAATAATTGCCCAAGCAGTCAAAATACATAGAAACTGGTACACCTATGTAAATTATGGCCTCAAAAAGCTTGCAAGTACACACCCAGGCAAATTCTCCAACCAGCCTGCTCCTGAGTGGACTTCACTACCAGTAACCACTGCTTGTTTTGTACTGATTAATGTCTGATTTTTATAAATAGTGGTGTTTGATGCTTTTTGCTTCATTAGAGTCCAGTGCCATGTGTTCACGATAATAGCAGTATGAGTGTGTTAATTTATTTTTACATTATTACGTTGTCATAAAGCAGCTTTACAGTGTTCCAAGCCCAAACATCGAAATAGAAAGCCATAGCAACAGTGTCAAAAAGAAGCTACCCGTTGAGTTGTTTTTAAGGAACAAACCTTAGGATGACCAAGGTGTAGTAGAGGACTTTTCCTCCCTGAGCGGCCGGGCAGCTTACCCAAACATAATGATTTTAATTTAAACAACACGTAAGCCTACTATAATAAGCCTATTTTATAATTATTCTATGATTGAGAAGGAAGCTCTTGCTTTAATGCTTCAGTACTTTGAGGTATATATGTTGGGTCCAGCTGTATGCCAATTACTGTATACAACGTCCATAACCCATTAGTGTTTCTGTCACGTATGTATAACCAAAATCAGAGACTAATGAGATGGGCTCTTCTTTTGCAGGACTACGTTTTGGATATAAAACACAAAAGAGGTGTTTATAATGTAGTTGCTGATGTGCTTTCCCGGGTGTAACTTTAATTTTGTAAATAGATGGGCAGTATTACTGCTATCTTTTGGGGGAGCATGTTACGTGCCAGTGCAGCACGTTTGTTTTCTTGTGTGTCCTGTTTTGGTTTTCTCCTGCAACTCCATAGGGTCTGACTGGGAACCAATGAGGAAGCCCTGCTGGTTGGAAAGGGGTGGAGCATCAGGAACAAAAGGACCACTCCAGGCAGCAGAGCAAGAGAAGTGATGGTGGAGGCTGAGTCCATGAAAAGCTGCTTGTGTGTGTTTGTGATTGTTTGCCCCGTTTTGTATCGTATCACCTTAGTCCCTGTTTTGTGTTTTTGTACTGCTCCGTTGTACCTGGAAGGTGGACAGGGAAGTTTGGGCGCGCCTCTACATGTACAAACACGTAGTAAGGCCTCTGTTTAGTTCATTAGGTTAGGGGCGTTTGCCACCAAGTGTATTTTTGGCTAGGTTTAGGCCTGACTACGCAAACTAGTACTTTTCTTTTCTTTTCTTTGGCACCGTCCACCGTTCACCTTCTCTGTGTGTGGGTATTTTTGGGGCTCTAAAACTGTAAGTTGCCTTTGTTTCTCCATTATTTGTGCACTCCATGTTTAAATTACTATAAATACAACGCATCAAGTTCACACTAAGTTTGTATTGTGTGTTATCCTTCCACCAAATCATCCACAATCACACGTCCACATGTCACCAGCCCCACAACCCCTAGCTACATTCGGGGTTGGTTTGTAACAATAACACTAAAATGGGTGCAAAAATTTAAAGCAAAGCTAAAACCTGATAAAATTAAATAGAGTTATAAACTGTTTCTAAATGCAACAAGTTCTGTGGAATCCGTGCTGCATTGTTGCTTAGGGATAAGATGATTACAGACTTTGATAGTATGATTATTGTGTCAGAAATAATCACGATTATATAATCATTATGCAATAACTACCAAAAAGGTGTCAGAAATCACAGAAACAATGCACTTATGTTTGTCTTTTATTTAATGTAAACATAAATTAACATTTTAGAGCACCCAATTTTAAATTCTTTTGTGAAAATTGTAATAGGGGTCAATGGACAGGATTTTAGAAGAATTTGAATATACATTAAAATATATGTGCTGGCTAACCTTTGTGCTGTGCACTCGTATTCCTGAAACTTGTTGCTAGGCCTCTCTGCATACAGGATGTACTGATCTTTATTATAGAGGGTGCACACCTTCATCAGGTGGAGTATTAATGGAGCATCACTTATCTTGATGATTAATTATCTTGAATAAAAGTCCATTGCCAATGGCTTCTCCTTCCCCAGTGCCACTGTGCTTCTGCCACATACTTATTGGCCACATACTTATTGGCTAGATACTTATATCTATTTAAAAGAAATCTAGGTTTTTCCTGTAAGAACAAAGTAAACAGAAAATTGTGTTGCAAGTGTAACTTTATTTTTTTTTCTGTGTGAGCTGTATCACTTGGCTAATGGCACAATACACATTTTCTTATAAATGACATCTTGACATGGTTAAAATGCTCTTATGATTAATTAATTATAACGTTTTTAATTATGATCATTTGAAAAAATGATCCCTACTGTCCCTACTGATGCTAAAAGAAAGCATTTATAAAGACATTTCTATGTTCTCCCCATGTCCGCGTGGGTTTCCTCCGAGTTCTCCAGTTTCCTCCCACGGTCCAAAAACATGGATCCAGGTCAACTGAATTCTCCAAATTATCCCTAATAGAGTGTGTCTGTGTGTGTGAGTTGGTGCCCAGTGATAGACTGGCACCCTGTCCTGGGTGTATCTGCCCAGCGCCCAAAACGTTGGTTGGGCATAGGGAACCCCCCGTGACGTAGTAGAGAATAAAGACGAAGATAATGGATGGAAGGATGGATGTATCTGCCCAGTGCCCGAAACGTTCTCCCCTGGTTGGGCATGGGGAACCCCCCCGGCGACCCTAGTAGAGGGGTTTAAGTGGAAGATAATGAATTAATTAATTAATGTAATGGTTTAATAGATAATGTATAATAGCTGAATGACAAGAAACAGAAGTCTGTGACCTCTGTCAACAATGTAAAGGCAAAAAAATGTGATAAAGTTGCCGCAGTGTCACCTCAGTCTAATTATGAATGTTAACCATGATGCCCCACACAGTCACCACACAGTGCTGTTGCTGATCATGCAGGTCCTCCAAAGCTGGGATTAGCACATCTCTATTCACTCAGACTTCGGCTGCTTTCCATTCATACCTCATTGCAAACATGCCACACTGAAAATTCACATCAGCTAAGCACATAAATGAGAGACTTGTTAATTCACATAGTTTTACACATACTGCTTCGAAGAGGATCTGAGCTCTGCCAAAATCATTTTACAACACAGTTCACTCTAAAAAACTACTAAAAACTCTACTAGTTAATGTGTTAGATGAGACACACAAATAACCATGATAAATGACACCTGGTAGACAAAATAGATACACTAACTGGGCCACTTTAGGTACTTTAGGTATTAGGTACAACTATTTAAAATATTTTTTTAAGTCCCAATTAACACATAACAGAACTTTTTAGTCCTGCAAGTACAGACTTTAGTTTGTATTTCTTTCTATTTATGCTGTTGGTCTCTTGATTCTGTTCTCTAACGGTCAGGACCGCACTCACAGAACATTAGTTGGGTGGTGGAGCATCTCAGCATGCAGTGCCAATGGTGTGATATCATCTATATCAGTGACATTTATTTATTTATTTTTTTTTAACTTTTAACCATTTGACATTTTGACATACTAAGCCTTGGTTACTGCATAAAAAGAAATCTGCTGTGCTTAAAATAAATTATATAACCTATGTGTATATGAGTCAGTATTAATTTTGTTATTGACATGAATTTATTTACAAAAATCTGATTCATCCACATATACATAAACCTGCAAAGCCACATTTTCATCAGGCTTTAGAGACATTTTTTAAATCATTTGATTTCAGGATGAATAATATTAAATATGCTGCAAGAAGCTGTGTTAGAAAACCTGTAACATGAAATAATCAGTCTCCCTTTTTGTAAATAGGTTATTAACTATGTTCTGGTGCAGGTAATGAAATGTGTCACTGAAAGCTGTAAGAAAATAAACAAACTAGCTCAACCAGGGACAGGGGATAAATTGAAGGGGTCCAGATCCACTGTGAAAAAGCTATAGCTGAGTACAAAAAGCTGAGTACAAAAAAGTTGGGACACTAAACAAATTGTGAATAAAATCTGAATGAAATGATGTGGAGATGGCAAATGTAAATATTTTTATTCAGAATAGAAATTTCAAAAGTTTAAACTGAGAGAATATATCAATGTAAGGGGAAAATGTGTTGTTTCAAAAGTTCATGGCATCAACAAATCCCAAAAAAAGTTGGGACAAGGCCATTTTCACCACTGTCTTACAACACTCAACTGGGGGACAGAGGAGACCAGTTTCTCAAGTTTAGAAATAGGCCTCTAACTGTTCAATTGTCTTTTAATTAACTGTTCATTCTGGTATTGCTGCACTATCTTACTGTGCAACAATGGTGGAACTGGTGATCCTCTTACCATCTTGGATTCTGAGAGACAATGACACTCTGAGAAGCTCTTTTTTATACCCAATTATGTTGCCAATTGACCTAATTAGTGTTAATTGGTCTTCCAGCAGTGGCATGGTGGCTTAATGGTTAGCACGTTCACCTCTCAGCACTAGGGATTCCCGGTTCGAATCCCCATCTGGGTGGAGTTTCCATGTTCTCCCCGTGTCCGTGTGGGTTTCCTCCGGGTTCTCTGGTTTCCTCCCACAGTCCAAAAACATGGATCAAGTCAATTGAGTTCTCCAAATTGCCCCATATAGAGTGTGTTTGTGTGAGTGAATGTGTGCCCAGCGATAGATTAGCGCCCTGTCCTGGGTGTATCTGCCTAGCGCCCAAGACGTTCTCCCCTGGATGGGCATGGGGAACCCCACCGCGACCCTAATAGAGGATAAAGCGGAAGATAATGAATGAAAATGAATGGTCTTCCAACTGTTCGTTATATGCTCAATTTCCTTTTTCCAGCCACTTATTGCTACTTGTCCCAACGTTTTTGAGATTTGTTGACACTGTGAAACTTTGATTCAACATATTTTTCCTTTAAAATGTTACATTTATTTAGATTAAACATTTGATCTGTCATCCATGTTTTATTACGAATAAAATATTGACATTTGCGATCTCCACATTATTGCATTCAGTTTTTATTCACAATTGGTTTAGTGTATCAACTTTTTTGGAATCCGGTTTGTATATCAAATATGATTTTAAAGTTCAGATAAAATCACACATATATGCTGACAGACCATTACTTTAAAATAACACACAGACCACATTAATTATATTAATAAAAAAAAATCCCAACAAATTTAACTCTAACAAAACTGAACTGAAATGTTAATGAGCCACTTATTCTATTTATTTGGTAAAAAAAAAAAAAATCTAGGAAAAACCCATGACTGTTTATGACTCCATCTAATAAGAGATACATACAAATACCTTAGCACATTCACACAAATTTCATTTCCTAAGCTGCTCATCTCAATTAGCGTGACAGCATTTAATCCCCACTGGTATTGCTGTGTGACAGATTTGGATTCAAACTTTGTTGTTCAATAAGTCTGCAATTTAATGTCCAAATATATTCATTCATTCATTATCTCCCGCTTTATCCTCTATTAGGGTCGCGGTGGGGTTCCCCATGCCCATCCAGGGGAGAACGTCTCGGGCGCTGGGCAGATAGACCCAGGACAGGGCGCCAATCCATCGCTGGGCACACACTCACTCACACAGACACACTCTATAGGGGGCAATTTTTTGAGAATTCAATTAACTTGATCCATGTTTTTGGACTGTGGGAGGAAACCGGAGAACCCGGAG